>JADKLZ010000130.1:502232-547487 GCA_021533235.1 Biomphalaria straminea | reverse complement strand
ATAGGATTTTATTTTTATGTTCTTATTTGATTTATAAAAAATTCTTTTAATAAACCCATAATGCTTTGTTTGATTTTTTTATTGTTTCATCAATATGGGGATTCCATAACAGTTTTTCATTTATTTTAACAACTAGGTATTTTGCGTTTTTAGTCCACGAGGACTTCCAGGGGGTCCACGAAAGTGAAAAAAATAATTGGGGGTCCATGACATGCAAATGGGGGTCCACGAGAGTGGATCTCATTTAAGAAGGAATTGAGTTTAATATAAATCTCACATTAATGGAATCACCTATTATATCATACAAATATACTTTATTTATACTTTATTATAGCTAGGCCATTAAATATTTCATGTATTATTGGAATGAAAAACATATTTTAAATTTTAGTACCTCATTTAAATAGCTCAATTTGGTCTAGAGATAACTAATATTTAACATGCCTTCCTTCTTCTTCTTCTTCGTTCTCATTGTTATGTTGTGGGGTTCAGATCACTACACCAATATATGAAATGAACTGCGCAGTGGTTTCCAAGTCATGGAGCTCTCCATATAGTTTTCTTTCTATTGGGGTGTTTTAGGGCCAGTGTCTTATACGGGCCTCTTGGTAAAGAGTGCAGTGTTGGAGGACGTGGTCGGCATTCTCTGGAGACACTCCACATGGGCAGATGTCACTGGTTCATATTTTCTTCTTTTCTCGTTGAACTTATATTGCCTATGTGTCTTTTATTTAGCATTTTATGTAATGACACCATGAAACCACCTAAGCTGGAGGATCGTTGGAGACAAAAGTCACCCCGATAAGATTTGAAAAACTATTGAACACTCCATGATATAGTTGAGAAAAGATCTACAATTGACAAAATATTTGTTTTCAAATTTTAAGGAAAATATAATGGTTTGCAGTGTCTTAAAATATCTTGCGAAATTATGAAAATGACATACAATTGGCGATAAAAAAATGAATGATTTAGCCAGCCGCTGAAGTTTTTAAAACTATTTTGTACACAAACCTGCATCTGATATTGGCTAAAAATTCTTCAAAGCAACAATTAGTTCAAAGGTCTATATATGAACCGAGTTCTGCCTGTCTTGAAGCATTTTTGGGAACATGTTCGTTTATTTATGGATAAAGAAATTCACGAAAAAATTTCGTTTTGTGAAAACTGATAATTGATAATAAAGTCAAACACTTTTGATGTTTTGAAAGAATCGTTAACGAAGAAAAAGCAAACCCTGTAACTATTATATCAGTAACAACAAATGGAGCAGTAGTAGATCTTGATTGCAGGAATATCTTCAATTTGCTATCAACGCAATTATGAGAAACTAAATACGCATTTACTTGCTCAAATGTGAAGAGAGAATGACAAGAACATTCATCAGTTGAATCACAAAGCAACAGGAGAGGACCAAATTACAACAGAACTAATTCTCAGCGCAAAGGAGTGCATGATGTATGTGTGGAAAAAATGTTTTATTTAATTTAATAACTATATTTGCATAGTGTAGTTTTGTCTAGTTATAACTTTAACAAAAAGAAATGTAGACTGTACAGCGTTAAGTATTTGAAATTGAACTTTTTTACTTCCTTGTCAAACAAGAGAGTGTTAATGTCCATTTTGTATGATGCAGTGCTCCTATTTCTTCTCTGTTGTTCTCATAGAGCTCATTAGTTATGATGATCTTAATTTTTTAATTATTTTTTCTCCATTGGGCCATTCAATAAGTACTCCAGCTCCTTCGTTTGTGGTGGCTTTCTGAGAACAATCCATGAAAACTCTGTTAGGGCAATGGTATTGTAGAAGAGTTCACTAAATTCTTGAGCTCTGTTGGAATATAGCTAAATATTTCTTTCTTCTAATGTAAGACTTTGCGAACAACATATTTCTGCAAACAATATATTTCTCAATACAGCTGGCCTAGTCAACCTTGTCTGGTAATGATGTATTTTTTTTATTCAAATTATTATGGCTCAAGAAATCCACGAAAAACAGCTCTTTGTGAAACTTTAATCAACAAATCTCTATGTCTAGCTTGGAAACCTTTAAAAACAAAAAAATTCAAATGTGCTTAGAGATAGTAAATGATACATATCAACTGTTACATAATGTGTTTAAATTTCAATTGTGTTAATAAATTTAATGTAAAAAACAACAACTTAAAAATGTAGTTTTAAATTACTTTTTCACTCCTCATGTCACTGGTTGGAAATTATTTAAACAAAATGTGTAATTTGAAATTAATGAATTTTCAAAAATTTAATATAACTTAAACAGGAGGTCCACGAAAAGTCTGAAAACATGTCAAGGGGTCCACGAGACAAAAAACTTTGGGAAACACTGATTTAGAGCCATTTATTATTACAGTCTGTTCTCTCCCTATCAGAAAATCTTTAATCCACTGATGCAGTGGACCTTCAATGCCAAAATATTTTATTTTTTTCTAGCAAACTATGGTGGTGAACTTTGTCAAAAGCCAGAGGCTACACTAGGATGGGTTTCACCCAGTGCGGTATGATCAGGATGTAAACCCCCCCCCCCCCCCGTTACATCTTTTCTTCCCAATCAAAAACTTCGGCGGGTTTGTTCTTTTTTTTTTTTTGCCCAATAATACAGTTCGTTGATTACTGTTACACAAACTTAAAATGCATGTCGATTCTGTTTTCATTATTTTTTTGTCGCTGACATTTTATCATTAATTATTACATAGATAAACATCTAAGATTTTTTAATTAGAAATAACTTCAACATCAGCTGAACAAGCTTTCCTTAGTAAACTTTAAAGAGTTCCTAACGGAAACTTTTACAGTTTTTTAAGTCGTAGTTTCCTGAGGACGACTATTAAAAAAAATGCAACTTTACTAAAAGTATATTGGTCGGTGCAAAAACTAGAAAAAAAATTGTTTTATTTAAAAGTCTGCAATAAAAAATAATAAAAAAAAAAATTCAATTTCATTTTTAGGATGTCAAATTTGAAAACATAAATTACATATAAATTGCGATTTCGTTTTCAATGGACAGACAGATTGCTTAATTTTAAATTCGTTTTTTTTTAAAGTTATTAATAGTTGTTAATTTACTTTAGTTTTGAAAAGCTTCTTGCACATGACGCCACGTAGAAATGCATTTAACAAGAAACAGTTAAAGGCTAAAATCTAACGCTTTTACAGATTCGTTGACATCCTTCAAAACTTGTCTGACTGTAAATGTCTTCTATTTCACATATCTTGTAGTCTGGCTCATTATAAAAGAGACTGATGCACTCATCATTAACCTCTTGTTCTCTATTTGAATAGTGACTCATGCATCTTAAGATAACTGTCCTGATATTTTCTTATCGTTAAAACTTATTTTTCTGTTGCGATAACATGTTAGTTTGATTTGACTATAGTTATCTCAATAACATGTTGAGCTAACTTGTCATACATTTAATAGAGTAAATGAAGTGCTCTAACTTAGCCACAACTTTGCCAATGACTAACACTATAATTTCAAGGTACTCTTATGTTTTGTTAACTTTCCCCTCCGTACATCTGCCAATAAGAAAGTCGAAAAATGAAAGGTATGCTTGTATTCACAGACAGTTGTCTTTGCGCTGCTCCTCTAGTGTTTGTATTTTCAGAGCGACGTCAATGATTTTCGCCGTCACACTTTCTTAAAAACGTTCTTTCATGGGTTCTAACAGCAACACGATAAGAACACCAGCGAGCTGTTCATATGACACATTAATTAAAATATCCCCTCGATTGGTAAAAGCGGTAAAAATGGCAAAGAAAGAAAACATTTTCTAGAAAACCGAAAAAAATGAATGTTACAAGCATGGGAAGCGTGGTCGAGAGGCTAATTGCGGCTTGAGCTTGGCTTGCTGGGCTACCTAGAAGGGGGCTCGAGGTTCGACACCCGACTCGGGCAGAGTTGTGTTTACTGAGCGCCCAAAGGCAGCACGGGAAACCAACTCCTAGATACCCCCTCCCCCCCACTGGTTCACAAAATGAGATTGGACCAAAGCGCTCTGAGTATGCTATAAGCATGAAAGTAGCGCTATATAAAAGCTTTAATAATAATTTTCTGATTGAGAAATTTGACCAAATAGCTTAAGTAACCGGTGTGCACATCCATTCAAATTTCTTTTCTGTTCTTCATTAGTACTGCCTGCACTTCTTCATGAATTCTTGACATTGTAGCTTCATTAGCATGTCCTTGAACTCATATCAATCTCGTTCCCGGCGTTTTTAAGAGGAATATACCACATTATTTCAGTAATTTGAACATTACTCAAATGCAATCTAATAAGTTATTATTTCAGCACTGGGTCATATTTGGATAACATTTCCATAATCCCTCCCCCAATTTCTGTTTTTTTTTTTAAATCCATAATATATCATAAGTCTTCTTCAATACGCCACCATATACCAACAATTGCTTTGCTAAAAACAATGCGATATGAATCCATCAATAAGTGCAAATTGTTCCCCTGTTTTCTCATCCATACGTTAATCATAGCAATGACTTCCCTGTTATTTTTTATCTTAAGTTCGGATGTCTAATTGTTTCAAATTTGAAAGCCAGATTAATGTTCTTCAGTCTTCTCGAGAGATTCTAACTTTTGACATGTCCACTATTTATCAAACAAGAAAATCTTGCTATTGATTTTTCACCATTGAGAATAATTTTATTCAAACATTCCTATGCTTTATGATCTTGCTTCTGTTACTTTTAAAGTTGATATGTATTTATTTTTTGAAAAGTTGCATTTTTTTTCACTGGGGTGTCACCTCCTAACGGGTGTCACCCGGTGCGGACCGCACTCCCCACACCTGCCTAGTGACACCACTGTCAAAAGCTTTAGAAATATCTATTAAGATAGCATCTATTTGCTCACTGTTGTCTAAGCCTTTTGAAAATTCATCAATAAGTCCAATTAGTTGAGTTTCCATGATCTATATTTCCTAAAGCAATGTTGGTATGTAAGGACATTATGTTTGTCTAAGTGGTTTATGATGTTGCTACATATTATGTGTTTTAATGATCTACTGACACTTTTACCATTGTGACCTTTGATGCAATTTTTCTTTGCATCAATGCGTGAAGCTATTAATGAAGCTTGCTTTATTCTTGATGAAGCACTTCATCCTTTTAATAATACTTACTTACCCAGAAGATTTTCATTGAAAAGTGGTGTAACTGTTTTTAAACCTTCTTGCATATATAAATAAAAAAAATTAGATGGTTCACTTTCGAAAAAGAAAAGATTACAAAGAGAGTTTGTGTGATACACAAACTCAGAGGCGGCCCCCGTCGAAGTCGGATCCCTGTCAGATCCGCCTATTCGCAAGATGTTTCAGATGTTCCTTCTAAGTCCCTGGCTCAATTCCTGTATGCTCCCATCCTTAAACTATCGCAATATTTCTGAAAGAACAGTAAAGGTTAAATCATATTTTCAAAAGTCTTTAGTGTTTTTTTTTTCTAACCTTGACGGATAGACCAACCAACAGACAAAACGCAAAAAAAATATGCTTCCTTCATTCTAATTGGGGCACTAAACATTTTTTTTTTAAATCTGATTTTTTTTAAATTTTAGAATCATATCATTTCCGGGCTTTACGCTAGTACACGAAAGCCGCTGCTATAAGTTAATTTTAAAAAATGTGCGTGATATCTACATGCCAAAAGCATTTCTTATAGTAACACTTCCTCCCTTACAGTTACGTAATTGTTTTAGAATTGGTGTTTTATTATTAAAAAATCGCTTGCAGGGTATAAACCTGCCTTATCCTGATGTTTCCCCACTAAACGGTAGTTCGGATTTATCAGTGGTCCCTGGCTTAATTACTGCATGCTCCCATCCCCTCCTGTGGAAGGTTTGAAATAGGAAGTAAACAATCTTTAACTCTGAAGAAACAATCGAAACATGTAAAACAAACAGACACATAACCCGAGAGCGTCGAGATAATCAGTTTAGCATGCTAACTGGTTACAAACTAATAGCCTGATATATACAATATGTCACACGAGCGATTTTTAATAATTAAATAATTTTAATTTTTAATAAGATTAAGAAATTAGTTTAGAATCATGTCATGGCTGGGCTTTACGCTAGTACACGGAGGTCGCTGCTAAAAGTTTATTTTAAAAAAATAAATCAAAGATAAACGACAGATCTAATTTAGTGCCCCAGCGGTCAAAATATACATCTTCCGTGCTTTGATCTCTCAACGTTAGCCTTGTAAAGCCGATTTATTTTCAAGGCAATTGCCACACCTCTTTTATGAGTTAAATATCAGGTGGCCGAGCCTTGCTCGGTTAGATAATTTCATAAAAAAGGTTATATACCCGAAGTCATTTTGGGATTTTTTTTATAATTACGAAAATGAACGATCGGATAAAGACTAGCCTACTAATTCGAAGAATTTCTTGAGTTTTCTGTTTGTTCTATAAGTAAATTGGTACGTTCAGACATTTAATTTTGGAATTAGTATATTCAATTATGGCTTTAGTACGAAACATCAAGTGACGCAAAGTTCTATGTTATTGGGTAAAACTGCAAAGACTTTCTTCCAAGCCAATAATAGTAGGCCTACGATAGTTTTACGCTGTCTAGACTGTAGGAGGACTTAAGAGACTTGATATTTAATCGCCATGTACAATTACATATAGAACAAACAGAACACTAAAGAAACTCTTCAGATTATTTTACGGGATATGTGCCCTGCTCAGCCAGACTGTCAGACTAGAGGAGGTTCATACCGGCTTTTGCCATCCATCTATCCCAGTGGTGCTACTGGTGCTACAGCCCATGGAAGGAAATGGCCTGCTTTTACACATCCCTCCATTCAGATATCTCCTAGGCCTTTCGTCACCACGCCCTAACCCCAAGTTTTTTACTGAGGTTTATAGTTAAATCAAAAGTGTCTGCTGCGTACGCAAACTCGTTGACCGCTAGCTAGATATCTTGTTCAGTGTGAGAAAGTAAGGCGTAGAGCACCTGTGTAATCACCATTTCCTTTGTTTGGGTACGGGACATTAGACACTGAAACATGAACACATGGTCATAATTTAACCAGCAAAATAATAATTATAATAAGGCTTGACATCAAATCCGAAGATTAATGAGGAAATCTACACCGCTCTACGCAATTAAAGTGTAAACAATGTATTAAGCACTTAAAACGCAATAACTAATCATACATCGGTACATTTAATTTCATTACTTTCCTTTCATCTCTATGGCCACCGTCAGTCGCGAAGCGACTATGGATCATCTCATGGAAATGAGATGAATGCCTGGGCATAAGCTGTGGTCGGAACGATGTCGCCCACACATCAGTTCCCCCCTCTCCACGCAGCTGATGTATCCAAAGGAACGGCAGTGCCGATACAGTTTGGGGTCAGCAGCGTCGCAGGTTCTGCCAGAATGTATCACTGGGTGCTGCAAACTGCCTTAGGGTCGCCAGCTCCTGATTTTTCCTCAGGGTTGACTCCCGAAGCCTTTCCCTTGGTTGGGTATAGCTGCAAGGCAGCAGAGGTTTGAATTCAGAGTTTTCCTTCTCCTAGCTGGGTAGCCAGCCATGGCTAACGAGCCCCTCCTGCCCGAAGCTTTCCTTCCATAGTTCTATAATAAATCAATCTTCAATAAGATGGTGCGCAAATGTTTAGTTAGGTCCATTGATACTTTAAAACTCGTTCTTATTTGCATTGTACTATGGTAAGCCTAGTGACGTAAGCAGCGTTTTTCCCGTTTACGTCGTCAAAAACTTTCATTCATAAATTGGAAAACTTTCATTCATAAATTATTCTAACCAAAATTAATTTTACAATATTGAGACATTTTCATATCGAAATAACGGTCGAACTCGAGTTTTCCCGATGTGGCCAAAGAATTCAGAATTTTTTCTCACTAATATGTACAGAAAATCGTTAGAGCCGTTTTCGAAATAATATATATATATATATATATATATATATATATATATATTCAAGAATTGCTCGCTTAAGAGTATAGGATTACTTAGAAAGTAAATACTCTCGAATTGGAGCAAAATGAAACGTGGAATCCCGTGCATTGCATTAGATTATTAATTGTCTTAAATTAGGTTTCATTTATATTGCATACTAATTAGGTTTTTTCTTTTTAAATACTGCTTGCATAAAATATTTTTAAAAATTAGATTTTGAGCTTTTAGAAAAAAAAAGTAGCCGTTGCATCAGAACTGTGACAAAAATAAATTTCGCCAAATTATGGTATAACTCAATAAAAGGGATTTAAATAATTTATTTTAGTGTTTCATCTTATTCACGTAAATTTGGCACACCTACAACAAAAGGCCCTACTACCCCCCCCCTTTTTTTCTCTAGGCACCTATGTCACGATGTAATTTCTTAATCTGACACACGTCTAGCACATTCTTTATGGACAAGGATAAACACAGCTCTAAATATCTTGACCTAACATCCTGACGCACCCCCCCCCTTTTCGGGGGGCGGGTCAATTCAAATGGACCCTCTTCAAATCGACAACAAGGACTTTCTCGCGCAGCTAATCCTTGTCGCCCAAAATAGTTTCTATCGCCCGACCATATTGGGATACAAATCGTCTCTTGGTCATTGGATAAGGGCCCATCCCTATGTCCATACATGAAACGCGCGGTAAGGTCAAGCGATAATCTGCTTGCCTAAGGACGGGCAGTCTAGACACGATGCGGCCCGTGTTTGCTTATCTTATCGATACACGAGGTCAATCGTAAATCCTTTGTCTAGACAAATCAGGCAGTCTGTCACATTTGAAAGTATGTCTTTCTCCTTTGGCCCCACCTCCTTGCCCACGCGTGTAGGAGAAATATAATTTCCTATTTCTTGTCATTCTCATTCTGGAGAGCAGAGAGCGAAGACATATTTCTGCCTGAGCTTGCTTATTCATTTACTATATCAATTTCATATCTCTTCATTACATTGGATTGGTGGTACGTGCTTTTATAAAAGTGTTTTAGTAACCTCTTACTTACTATGTGTATTTATATATTTGTGCATTTATTTAGTGCATTATATTTGTGTACATATTTGTGTAATTCTTATCTTGGATTATGTAGGTAGTCATTTTGTGCATTATATTTTATTATCATGACTTGTACGACTAAATAGTCAAAGTCAGCCACTTTATCTGGACTAGAATTTATAACAATTCTTGCCACTTGTATTTAGCCTTTTAGCTACTATTAATTTGTCGCTGATAAATTACCGCTCGCCACGAGCCCTCTATATTA
Source organism: Biomphalaria straminea (assembly GCA_021533235.1). NCBI lineage: Eukaryota > Metazoa > Mollusca > Gastropoda > Planorbidae > Biomphalaria > Biomphalaria straminea. Next base: position 538,224 of record JADKLZ010000130.1, on the reverse strand, counting down.
TTATGGATAAATTCCTTGACCGGGAACTATCATTATATATGTGTAACATTTCTTATTACCAAGTATATTCTACGCTCATTCCGTGACAAGGAATGCCGTAATTATTTATGTACTATATTCTATTTTATCGGCCTGTCGGCCAGATTATATTACTTAGGTAAAACCTTGTATACATTATCTTATTTATCTTATTCTATCATTATCTTATCTCAGTTGATCGCCTTGATTTTTAATGGCGCGCTGACCCTGCGCTCAGGATAGACTTGAATTATTTCCCTTTGTATTGAGTTTTAACCTCTAGAGATTATGTCCCTTGAACGGGCACTGTCTCCATTCAACCGTACCCTATTGTTCAGGCCACACGGCCAGATAAATGTAGACAATAGCCACCTGGTCACTGACCGTCATCCATCTTCCTCCCTTCCCCTTTCATCTCGTTATCTTAGCTACTCGTGATGATCTCTCCTTGGCCGGTATACATCATTGTTTACTATTTATCCTCCTTTAGGAGACCCTCCATTTATTGTAGTCTCCCCTTATAGAATACGATATTCATGGGTTAGCTCCCTTAGTATTTGTGAAACTAAGTTAAAGTTTCTTCACATGAAATATTATATATCTATGTGTTATCGCCCTTGTGGGACTTCACTATTATTATTACTATTGTCTCCCCTGATGAGATGTAATATATAATTGATTAACTCCCCTTACTATTGTGAAACTAGATTCTAGTTTCTATTTAAACATTCTGAAGATGTCCTTCATGGAAAGGCGTCTACCTTCTAGTGTCATCATTATGGCTAAGTCGATCTACGCATCTCGTTGCAGCTTTTATTACAGGCTACTTCTACTAGAAGCCATAACTTCGTTACGCTGTTACCAGTCTGCTGACACCAGATCTGAGGATACCAGCCTTACTTACTACACATAAGAAGAGTCCGATCAACAATCGCAGCTAGAGACCCGTCCCTGCAGCTACGTATAGTTGGACTGTCCCGTGCGCTAGGATTGATCACGCCAGCCCACCCACAGACAACTCAGCATCAGCCACACCAGTCTCGTCAGAGCAGCATAGGACTTAAAGCTAAGCAACCAGCCTAATGACACTTAGACCACTTGGTTCTCATATCTTATGATGATAGTCCCATTTATGTAAATAATTAGGCCCCGCCCTAACACTGTACAGCTTTTAACCTTTTACTTATTTTCATTCTTATTATTAAACTGTACATATGTTTTTGCATACAAAGTATTTGTTGCCTGCATTTATAACGCTGTGCCTGTTAGTTTATGTGCAAGTCAAGGTCCTCAAATTATGTAAACCCCCTAGACACCTAAACGGCCACCATCTTTGACCTACTTGTCACAAGAACTTTGAATGATCTATATTATCGTGATGTCAGATTTTCATTTTCTCTTCTACTTTCTGAGCACTTAACGGGACGGACGGACAGACAGACAGACAGACGGACAGACAGGCCACACAAAACTAATAGCGTCTTTTCCCCTTTCGGGGGCCGCTAAAAAAGTAGCCGTTGCATCAGAACTTTGAATGATCTAAAATAACATGATGTCCCATTTTCATTTTCTCTTCTACTTTCGGAGATTTAATGGGCAATGTCAGATACAATGTCAGACGGACAGACAGGCCACACAAAACTAATAGCGTCTTTTCCCCTTTTCGGGGGCCGCTAACAAATCACTAATAATTTACAACCATATATTTATCTCAGTGACAATTGTTAAGTACTTATTAATCTCATGATGAAATACTTAATTATGCATATGCCTAATATACGAAGAGGAGTTTTGACCTTGAGCGAAAAAATAAAATTATTTTACGCTTTACTAAGATTTCTTATTCATACACATTTGTTTAAATAACTTTTATAAAATAAAAATACTATAAATAAAAGTCTGATAGTTATTAAAGAGGAAATTTAATATGGTGACATACTACTCAAATAATTTTTAAAAAATAAAATTAATATCACTAGTGTAGAAATCATTACGTTGTGTACAAACATAATTAAATAATTTTTATTAATTAAGCAGATATTAAAAGCTTTTTAAATTCATATTTAAAAACAGAAACATATAAAATCTTTTATAAAGTATAATATCTTATAGAGTTTACACTTTGTATATGCATTTAGGTTTTTATAATGCTAATCCATATATAAGTATATTATCTCAAAATTTATTGAAATTAATAACAAATAATCTCACATACTTTTTACAGAAAAAAAAATAGATAAACAACAATTTATTTTTATAAAAATGACTTTTAAAATAATGAACATTGATTAAAATATATTACATTTTCCATTTTACATGTAATTCAAACTAATCAACAAAATACATCTTGAACTTAATTTAAAGTCGTAATTATGCTAATAGTGTCCACATTATTCGATCTAAGACAACGATTAGTAATATAATATGGGAGGAAAATCATTTAAAAGCATACATGTGATTAAAAAAGATCTATACATAAAGCTGAGTAAATACAAAAAAATAGAATTACAAAAAAGTTTTCGGATATGCTAATAACAAGTTATTTTCAATTGATGAATATGTTTTAATTGTCTATATCATGGGCGTAGCCAGGATTTTTTCTTTCCACCCTGCCACCACCCGGGGGGAGGGATGGGTATTTATATTTCCGGTATTGAATGCCAACAAGATACATATTCTGAGGTATCTATGGTGCATTATCTTGCAGTTAAAAAGTTTTATTTCAAAAACCTTATGGGCTATTCTTACTGACTTAGACCCTCCCGCACATTTGGCGACAAGATGTTTCCACAAAAACTGTGACTGGCAATTTCTGAAGCCTCTTCCCACCTGCTCTGAGGACTCCAAGTTGTATTTGGATAACATCGCAACTTTTATTAGGCCGTAATTTATTTTGTCGGAGAACATGTCCCTCTAACCTCATGCGACGCTCTGTCACAACCTTACTAAGGGGTCGACTCCTAGTTCGGCATAGGAATTCCTTGATTTAGACCCGATCTCTATAACTAAGTCCTAAAATCTGTCTTAACCATCTTGTTGAGCTACATTTGTTTTTTTGTTGTTTTTTTTTTAATTTCGCAGACGACTATTCACTGCACTTTATTAATTGAGCCCAGCCACTGGTAGAAATATGTAATCTCTCTTGACTAGGCTAGTGTAGTTGGGTGTCTGTAATTTGCTTAAGATTTTATTTCGAAAAGAAAATTTAAATCGTCAAAATCATTTTTAAACAAATTTAAAACCTCATAGCTACGCTCATACATTTTGGTGAATTTAATTTGCTTTAGAATAATGTATTTTCAACCTCAAAACTCTCGGTAGGTGGATTTTAATCTCAAAACCATCCGTAGGCGGTTTAAACTTTTAAAAACTCTCTGGAGGAGGGGGTTTAAACTAAAAACCCCATTGGGTTGGCTACGCTCATAGAATTTTGAGTGTGTAATTTGTTTTTTTATATTGAACATTTTTTTAGCATTAAATCCCGCGAAAAGGGTTTAAAACTCAAAAACCCTTTATGTAACGCTCATAGCATTTAATTTCCTTTTTTTATATTGAAGAGGTATTTCTTAGCTTCAAATACCGCTGGACGGGAGTTTAAAGTCCAAACCCCTTTTGGCATCGCTCATATAATTTTGAGTGTGTAATTTGCTTTTTTTTTCAAATTGAAGAGATATTTTTTAGCTTCAAACACCGCTGAAGGAGGGTTTAAACTCAAAACCCCCTATGGCTACGCTCATAGCATTTTTAGTGTGCAATTTCCTTTCCTTATATTGAAGAAGTATTTTTTGCTTTAAACCCCGCTGATGAGAGGTTTAAACTTAACTCCCCTTTTTCTACGCTCATAGCATTTTGAGTGCGTAATTATTTTTGTTATAAGAGGTTTAAAACTTAAAACCCCTTTGGCTGCGCTCAAAGAAGCCGGTGACTGATGTATGGATAGTCTTACATTGAAGAAGAGGTATTATCGAAAATTTTGGAGGGGGGTTTAAAATCAAACTCCCCCCCCCCTTTAGCTATGCTCTTGGAATTTTGAAATTGTCGTTGACATTGTTTTTTTTTTGTTGTTTTGTTCTATAGAAGAGGGGGTTTAACTGCATAACCCCCTGTTACGTGGTTTTTGTTAAAGCAGCTATGCTTTTTCGAAATTAAAATAAGACTAGCTGTTGTTCGTAGAACGACTATTAGTATCTTGTTTAAATGTAAGAATTAGTGATTAGTCAAGTAGTCGGAAAATCTCGAAGAGCTTTGTATTGTTTACAGATACAAATTTATGATTTGTTCAAAGAATTATTTTTCGGCTTTTTTTCTTAAAAAATGTAGCAATACATTTGCGCTCACTTTTGACCTCCTCAATCACTACTGCTATTTTTTCGTCATATTCGTATGTATGCTTTAGAGCTGTTCCATCTTGAGACAATAATACTGTTACTCTCGTCTGACCTTGCCTCACGTGCTCGTTGGCTAACCTTAGATACGTTTCTGCATTGACGCTATCAGGGGGACACATTTTGACACCATGTTTATCAAAATGATTTGCAAACGTCATGGCACTAGAAAAATCTAAATCTTCTTTTTTCATTAGCTCGTCACATTTCATTACTAAAGTCATAAATTTCCTTTTGAAACTCTCTCTTCTTTCTTTTTCTGTCTTTAATCTATCTATGAAATCTTTTTCCTTTGCTTCCTTTGTTTCAATATCATTTTCACGTTTAGTGTAATTTTCCAACTCTCTAAACATGTAATCTAAACATGCTGAAAAATCAGAGACGTTTTTAATAGGTAAGTCTAAAAAATTTAAAGTTTCTCTTAAGTTTTTTTTCAGCTTTGCATTGTTATGAAACAACCCAGATAACCGTTTTATTTCATAAGGTTTAATATTAGAAAAAAGTTTTATTTTATCTGGAGTAGTCCATGTCCTCAAATTACATTCAAACAAATCTGATAGCTCATTTTCTTGTTCGAAGATCTCTCTGTCTAGCTGAAGCTCATGATCCTTTAATATTTTCACAAACTTTTTGTTATCGGTACTGATCGTTTTTGAAAGAACCAATTCACCTTTCTTTATTTGTTCAGTTTTTTTTAGAATTTCTAATTTGTCATCTTTTTTAAGAGCTTTTAAAGCCAAAGGATGAATCTTTAATTCACCATTTATATCAAATAAATTGATAATTTGGCTACAAGAAATAATAGCTCCTTGTTCTATGCTTTCAGGTATAAATTGAAAAAAAGTTAATATCTTGCCATACTGTTTTTGGTTATATTTTTTTAAAGATTCTCTTATATCTGACATATTGAATGCGTAGTATTAACACTCAGATACAAGTAAATATTGGTATTTTAGTTTTGAAAAACTTAAAATAGTTTATACATCACTAATCTTGTTCTTTGTCCGTCTTGGGTGTTTAGAACTCCAACGTCACTTTCGTAAATTGTTAACTTTTCCATTTTTAATGTTCGACCTTACACAAGTTAAAAGGAGAGACATTATCTAAAGAGGAAATTTTTTCGTTTAAATAGGAATTATTGCTTTCCTCAAAGGTTTTGACTGTATTTGAACTACCTGTCACATGTTCTTCATCAATGCTTTCATCAATCCACCAAATATGATTCTTCGGTATGTTCTCCGGCCTATAAAGACTTTCAAGTGTATAGCCTTCAATGTCCAGTCCAACAGTTATGTCCTCTTTCCAAAAAGTGATTGCATTGTCAAGAGTCTTTAAAGCATCACTTTCTGCTATTTTTACACCTAATATTTTTTTGGAAGAATCGAGAGATCCGGGTATTTGAATATCTTGTAAGTCATCCAAAACAAATTGTATAGCTGAACGATATTGTAAAGCTTGAGGTCCTTCGCTTGGTTCAAAATAACGGCCGAAATGCAGAAGTAGGGAAAGTATTTTGTCTATATTTTGGACTAATAAAGAACCTATGTTTTCTTTTTCTTCCTTTGTAAACACTATTTGCTTTTCACCGACAAAGAAAAATAAATCCAAAATTCGTTCAAACATATCAGAGCATTCTTGTGTTTCGATATTACACTTACTGAATTGTTCTAGCGCACTGACAAGACCTTGAAAGCTTTTCTCTTTTTCAGTTGTCATTACCAGCTTATTCCATTTAAAACTGTCAAACATATTAAAAATAAAAATTACAACATGTTATTACAGTTCGGAATACATAGCAAAAATATGTAATAAAATACTAAAAAAGAAACATCAATGTCACTAAATTAAAGTACACGTTTTCACACTTTTCCGACTTGGACGGATCCTTATATGCGTTCTTGTAATGGAGTATCAGAGTGAGACAGAGAGAAAGAAAGAGAGAAAGAAAGAGGGAGAGAGAAAGAAACTGAGAGAGAAAGAGAGGTAGAGAGAAAGTCAGAGCCGGCCCTGCAAAAAGCGACGTATGCTACATCGCCAATCAACAAGATCAGAAAAAAAAAGACTATTTTTTTGTAACCGCTCCGATCACGTCAGTTACAACTTTCAGATAAGTTTTATTACCACCAAGCTTAAAATCAATCTAGACAGATCCGTCATTTTTATTATTAATAATAATGTCATATTAATAGGAAAGATCACACTCCAAGTTGTTTTTATAGGGATCGAATTATTATTTTTTTCTTCGTCAAATATTCAACAATTGACATAATTCTTTTTTTTTCAAATACCTCTATTCTACTCAGAGCTTATAGAAACGTGAATCCAGGAACATAAATGCATGCATAGGGTGGGGTGCAAAGTGGTGCATATGCATCAGATACGATCATTATATTTATCATACATCCTATCTCTATGTAAACGACGTCTTTGTGTTGCCAGAGCAACAACCATCCGAATTTACTTACCACAATAAAAGTTGAATTGTACTTTGTTTTCTTCAAATTCTCTAGATACTAAATCAATTTCTTCACTATGATTCTTGAAAGTTCTGGCACAATACACCAAATATAAGGTGTCGAAGAAATGACGTTTTATAAACTGTTTACCAGAAAGATTGACAGAATGAGTTAAAATTAGCTTAGTAGAAAGAATGAGGATTATTGAAATATTTTCATTTTATAAGACTACACAATTTTATTTTTAAAGTAAGCCCTAATCATAAATATTCTGTGACAAATTCATAAATTACATAGTTTAAATTAAAACATTAGAAACTAAATAGAAATTTTTATTTTAAAAAAAGTTTTTAAACATTGCAAACAAGTTTGAAATTGCAAAAAAAAAATAACATACTTTTTTCTAGCTCTATTTCTTTTTGCGTTTTTCTTGTACTGAAATACAACTTGCATCCCACCTTTTCCAATGCAAAGTCTAAAGCCAATCGAACTTATATACACCGATTCGTAACAGGAATCAATGATAGTCGTTAAACCAGTGTTTCTTAAGTTTTGTCCTGTGACCCTAACTAAACAAAAAAATTTTCGTTAAAAATTATATGCATGCGTTTAAGTATAGCATTATCCTAGCTTTTAAAACACACGAAATATAAGTAAAAAGTAAAAATATAATAATTTAAAAAAAAGTTTATCTACAGGGAAAGAGCTCGTTCTTAAACCTATATCTGCCAATATTGTATAAGTTATTTCCATTATTCAAATTCCAACAAAAACAAAATTATTAATTACTAATACTTAATTGACTAGTTTAATATTTTTGCTGGTTTCTCTTCTTTTGTTAGGTACAATCATTAATTGTATCTACCTAATAGGACAATGCGTGAAGGTGAAAATTGCTAACAACCAATAAAGAGGACTAAACCCAACACATTTAACCATATTTAGAATAATGATATATTAGTTTCCATGGTCGCTATTAAACATTAAAATGAATAGCAATTATTAATTGTCTAATTGGTTCCTTTTTTATCGGCTCCCGAAAAGACGTTATTAGTTGTTTTTTTTTAATGTATGTCCTTCTTTTCGTCTGCCCGTCTCGTTTAGTTCTCATAAACTAGAAAAGATAATGAAAATCCGACATCGTAACGTTTTAGTCCATCCAAAGTTCTGACGCAACGGTTACTTTTTTCTTGCCTAAAAGAAACAAAATCTATTTTTCAGATGATCAATGCAAGCAGTTTTTTTTCATAAAAAATGCACCTTTTAAACTACTCACTTTTAATAGTAACAAACGCAGAAGGCTATTTATTAGACAAATGATTATTTACCATAATTTTAACACATTTATGCAAACTGTTTTAGACTTATTGTTAATTTGTTTACAGTGTAATTTATTCGATATGTAAGTTCTTTCCTACTAAATAAGAACATACTGAAAAGTAATGTTTACTTTTTAAAGAGAAAAACGTCTATAAGTTGGACATAATTAATAATATCAATTATTAAGTAGATTTTCATATCATTGCATGAACTGCAGTGCCAGGCTATAACTTTGGAACACTAACTAAAATATTATTTTTACGGAATTTTTTTTTAAGAATTTAAAAAGAAATTCACTCTTTAAAAATTAATTAGATCAATTAGATATTTAATATAAAGCATCAGTTAGTCTAGGTTAGCATTTAACTTTTCACATTCACTTTCACCTATCCTTTGGTTGGCTGGGCCGTTGGGACAAAACACAAGATCTATTAACCTTCTTCATTCTTCTCAGTGATTTTTTTTTTGACATAATTTATTTCTATTTTCTCTGAAAATATTAATAGCTGCCTTTTTACCTGCCGATTTTGATTTTGTGTTTTAACACAAACTATTTTTGTAATCTTTTTTTTTATTGATTCCAGTCGTTTCTTTGTTAATGAATAGTTGTGCAAAGTATCAGCTTGATCCGAGATTAGGTGTAGTAGAAAAAATGTGTACACACTTTTACCAAACAAACTGACAGACTGACAGAGTTGATATAAGCTTTGTATAAAACAACAAATAAGAATAAGAACAATGTAGACCGAAAATAATGCGATGAGCTTTCGATGCACATGTAGCGAACATAAGTAGTAGAAAAGTAATAGCAACCTTTTTGATACACATAATTAGTTAACAACATATCTTTGCGAAACGTGATTTTTCAACTTTCTAAATACAGAAAAAGTCTTGATGAAAAAGAAAAAAAAATTGTTCTGGTCTAGTAAAGATTGCCATAAAATTTCTGATCTGGCGAAAAAGAAATAAGCTAAACAACAATGACATTGATATTTTAGCCCAACTGGCGAAACAATTTTGTAACACTGTAGAATATACTAGCCTAGTCATCCGTAAAGCTTCCATTATTGCCACTTAAGTGTAAAATATATAAAAGTAAATAAGTGCAGACTATAAATGTTAAATTAATGTGTTTTTTTTTTTTTTTTGGTAGTTTGGGTAGAAAAAGTTACAAGCTGAAATATTTAGTATTAAAACATACAACTTTTGCAATTTATATCAGATATTTACAGTTTTATTATATAGCATTACCGAAAACATGATTTTCGCTGCATAGTAAAAAGGTGTCGTGCAAGTAAATGGTTGAGAATTGTTGCTCTAAACAAAGTATAATGGGGATTTATTCGATTTATACCATCACCTAAGTTAAGTACAGTTAATACCTCCTTAAATAGTTATTTACCAATGGTTAATTACCTAATTTTTTTCTTCATTTGTCAGATACAGGAGATAATTAAGCAAATTTACAATATGATCAAAGAGTTATTGTGAGACAAAAAAACATGTAGTGAAAATTTTACCACAGACAGATAGAATGAGTTTTTAACAAGTTTAATAAATAAATCAAACAACAAGGTTGACAAACGATTTTTTTTATTCATTGTCTTTGATTTCTTTAAGATTTAGCTGAAAACTAAAATGTAATAATGTATATTCACAAATTATTTGGCTTTTATAGACAACCTCTGTCCATCTAATATAGGACCGTCTGTTTATGAGTCAATTTTAGTGTGTCAAACTAACATCTAAAAATGTAAAAAGTGTTATCTAAAAATTATTTTTAGTTTCATTCACTTTTTTATAGGGTAAAATATTATACCTGCCATGCCCAAAATTTATTGATAAATCAATTGTGCGTAGTTCTTGAAACAAAACAAGTTACCCTTCTCAATAAGTTTTAAAGAAAGGTGTATCTTTTTTTTTTTTTTTTTTTCTCTTTTGAGGACCTTAGTCATATGCACCGCTCAATAGATATTTTAAATAATCTTGAAAAAAAAAGGTATAGAAATTCTCTGAGCTGCGTCTCAAAAAAAAAACATCGTTAGACATACGTGAGTCAATAAAAAAATCGAAACAATCAATAAGAAAACAAAAACTGTATGCATTCTAAGCATCTCTTGATAGTGTTCTTTTGACGCAGTGCATTAGTCCATAACAACGAAGTGTTTATTTTGAAGTTGCTATGGACAACTAATTGCTAGACGTTTATCATAAAATCCCAAGACAAAAAGATATGCGTCGTTGCTATTAAGACTACGTGGTCAATAATGTCAATAATGTCGTCATTTATGGATTTTTCTTTCATTCTATTGTAGAAGGTATAACCGATGACGGCCGAACAATTCTAATCAATGTTTGCATTGTTTTACATCAGTCGTTGTATTTTGTTTTTCGATATACTATAATGCATTCGTTTTGCATTGGATTCTTTTAAAAGGAAAACGTAATTTTCTACACCTCCTTCAACTTAGTCTGTTGAACTGCTGGTACACCATACACAATTTTTCGACCATTCCTATCTGTCTTTTGCCTTGGATAGAACATGTTTAAATGATTACCTCTATATCGTTTCATGTTGTCTTCTTATGGCTTTCTCTCTCTGCCTCTTCTTCTTTTTCTTGGTAATGCTCCCTTAAAGAAGTTTCTTTAAAAGCCCCGAACACCTTGTAAGATGGCCATAGATAATTTTTATTCTACATAGCTCAAACTCGTATATATTTGTACCTATTTTTTACCTCTGTTTATCACCGTTTTTATCTTTCTAACGCATTTACACTGCCCTTATAACAAATTAATTAAATTATGTCCCTGTTGTCAATGTCGCTAAGAGAAAAAAATGTGCCCTTTGAACGGGCACTCTCTACATTTATGTACCTTAAGTTTTACCTTTCCCTTAGTCTGTTGGATCATTGGGGCATAACGCTAAATTTGTCAACCGTTTTTCTTCATTCCTCTTTAACTTTAACCTTAGTTAAAACCTCATTCAATGGCATGCCCGCCCATTCTTGTATGTCGTCCTTTCTCTACCTGCCTCTTCTTTTATTTTCTGGTACTGTTCTTTAAGGTTGTTTTTAGCGAGCTCCGAAGATATATACATTTATACTTTTTATGTTATTGTTCATAACCAACGGTAGTATGTAAAAAAAATGGAGATATGATCCCTGGCCCCTTTTCATTGTTCCCCTTCTCTTGAATTAGATTATTCTCCTTGTATTGATTGATCGGATCTCATTGACCTGCATTGTTTGAACTTGTTTGAAAGTGTTACTTGAAATCATGTGATTCTCTGGTTGGTAACTGTACCCGATGAGAACACAATACCTTTCAAATTATTTCTGAATATAATTTTCTTCGTAGCCAGGCAATGTGAAGCACCACGATAAAAAAAGAAGGGGGTATGCTACGCTGCGGGTCGGCTCGTATGTATTTATTAAGCCCGGTGTTTTAATTTCAGCCTTATTTCGGCTGGAGGCATCCTGCCATCTATTGGAAATGAATCGCTGGTAGCATTGTTGTTTCTGCCCCTGTTCCAGTTTGCGATCCTTTCGCATTCATGAGATTGAATCCTTCCTTAGCTCAGTGACTGTAGGAAGTATCCTTTATCTTCTCAAGCCAAATCTCAGGCATCGCAGCCTGCCTATTCATCATTGATTTTGCCCCACCTAAGTTACCTCCCTCAAATTTCGAAGACATTACACAAGACCGGACCCTTCTAATCTTAAGTTTTCAGCTGGAGCTGGCTCCTCCCAACGCTGATGGGACTTAAACAGTCTACAGCACTAAGGCAGAGGGATAAGCCTCTGAGACGACTACAACTGAATAGATAAGTTTAAAAAAAAATAGGGAACTCTTATTTGCACCATCACCAGTTAACATTATGATATAATTATCTTAATTATCTTTACTTATATTTATAATTATGCTCATAGCCTTTGTAATTCATTCTTCTTTTACTTAAATTACGTTAAACATCTTTATCTCGTTAAATAAAAGGGAATCTCTTCTAATTCATACCCCACAAAATTATTCTGTTTCCCAACTTGTAATGTGCGCTATTCTAGTGTGCGTTAGAAACCCCTAGACCTTAAGTCAAGAAACAAAATTATTTAAATAATTGATTTTAATTAAACACACCCATAGAGACGTATGACGGTGAAGTCGAAATCGGACTACCAGTGTCATCAGGCGTCACCTAGCAAACGTCGTGGAACGTTATAAAGCACTGTGGGACAAGTAGAGCACACTGTTCATCCACTGCACTCCAAACCAGTTCCAGTTGTCTGGACTCTGTGCTGCCACTGGATCCAGCGGTCATAAGTTTTCATTGCGCCAGCCATATTCTGGAGGCGTGTGACGATGGGGACTTTTGGCAGTGTCACTACATTGCTTTGTCTTCTCTTTCTATACTTACATATTTTACTAGTCGACAGGCGAATAGCATACGCCGCTATTTTGCAAGGCAGGCCTTAGGATCTGCAACATAAGCGACAGCAGTGGGTCCCGCACTTTCTTAGCACCCGTGCTAATTTTTAGGTGTATAAATTATTAAATTAAACCATTTTATAACATATAACATATATCACGCGGCCTGTTGATTTACCAGGAGCCCCTGGAAATATCCCGAAATGCTATTAAATATAGGCCCACGAATAAGTCTTGGAAATCTCCGGAAATTATTACAATCTTTTGTAAAATAAAAGTAAAGTAAAAACAAATATATCCGAAAGAGAATTATGCTTTTTTTGAGAATGAAAAATGTGCGGACTTGGATACACCATTTTCCATTCACACCATGCTGCGCCATGGGAACTTCCCATTTTACTTGTTGCTTGTGTGTTTGACCTTTTAAACTTGTCGACATTGAGAATTGTTTATATAGATGTTTGACGCTTAAATATTTTTTCATGTTCTGAATGAATTGTTGATTTTTCACACGTGTACATTCTACCCTGTTATGATTAAAGAATGTAGACCATAACTTTAAAATCTAAGTGTGTTTAGTTATCAATTATAAATATACCCATTGGCGAAGAAAAATACTAGATCTACTTTCTGACAAGTACTTTTTTTTAAATGTAGCTCTATGGAAACCAACAATGTCTATATTTAGAATCATCTATCTATCTATATATATATTCCTCTAAGTCTGAGGTCAAACAACAACATGCAAGCAAGCAACAACAAGCAAGCAAATAGGGAAGATCCCAATTCCCATGGCGTACGCACCACGGTGTGAATGGACCCAGTCCGCACTATTTCATTCACAAAATAGCATAGACATAAATAAATATAGACCGGAAAAAGGAAGTAACTTCCTGTAACTTGAAAACACATGTATATATATCTACTATTGAATTATGATTTCTAAATTATGAAAAAAAAAAAATTGCATGATCCTCAGTCTTAGAGATTAAACACAATTTATAGACATAAAATAATGTACACACAATTGTAATGCACAGATTTTTGTATTATAAAACTCTCTTATGAATTTGTGTAGCGAATGGAAGGGAGGTTAAAAAAGTGGAAGCCGGAAGAGATTATATACACAGATAGATACTACTCTCAGGTTTGACTTTAGCGAGGGAAATCTGTTATATCATGTTATAAAATGGTTCAATTTAATAATTTATACAACTAAAAATTAATACGGGACCAAAGAAAGTGCAGGGCCCACTGCGGTCGCATATGTTGCAGTGCCTATAAGGCCTGCCCTGCAAAATAGCGGCGTATGATATGAAAAATTTAAAAATTGCATTGCGTGTTTCCAACATGACGAATACAAACTTTTCTTGATTATAGATGTGTTAGTGCTCCTGGGACTCATTTAAATCGACAGGATGGCGCGGGGAATCTGTTGTAAGTAATAAAATGGCTTAATTTAATCATTTTTATACTTTAAATTAGAGCGAATCCTATAAAATTGCGTGTCCTATGAAATGCGGGCCCCACTGCGGTCGCCGGCCCTGGTAAATAGCGGCGTATGCTATGCCGCCGGTCAACTAGTTTATTATATATGACCTATGCTTAGTGTATCGATTTTACCAGACTTGAGTTTCTCGTCAAGGAAGAATGGAAATCGATTAATTAATCCATTTTAAAAAATCAGATCAATCATGTGCTGATCTCAACCACAATAAGAGCCAATTGCCTTATAGACCACTAGGTCTGAACGGGGAACTTTACTTTTTTTACTTATTCGTTTAAGTGTACATTTTAAGAGCTAACATTTATATTTATTATTTTTAATGCACTAGTTATACAAGGCATAAAACATGACTATTTGCATTCTTGAGTTTCTGTAACTATTGTATAAAATGTTAGGATATATTTAGATTTTAGAGCTCGTCCTTTCATTTTCTGCAAATTTCATCAACTTAAAAACATACACTTAATGCATTGAACACTCACTTTAAATGTTGCGGTACTAAACTTATGTAAAGTTTGGGTCGGACTAGCGTATGTTGTTTTGAAAATGACTGGCAAGACAGCACACTAGGACGAGTAGTAAAAAAACAATGCACATGCATATTACGTAGGTGGAGCTTCCAGAAGGAAAACAGAATATGGATGGTAATGCAGTGGATTCCATGTCATTAAGGAATTTGAGGTAACGAAAGAGCAGACTATTAGGAGAACTAGGAATTCCAGAGGAACCGCAAATATACGAGAATCCAAAATCGTGGAACTCTGAAGGATAGAGCCAAAATGATACGATAGCTATGACCGTTATAATCACGAGACGGGGAGATCTGAGAGAATCATCGTTTTAACAATTATACTAACATTATCCTTAATGGCTTTTCACGATATCAAAAAGGATATGTAAGACAATATGTGTACATAGTAATTAGTAATCTACTCTTTCTATTTCGATTTTTAAGATCCGAACTACAATTTCTAATTATACCGCAAACACTTTCTCCCTTCCTTATAAATAATTTCTCCTCATGATGTAACATTATCACAAAACTGAACACAGTAATGCATGTTTTTACTGACTGAATCATACATACACGAATTAATGACGAAAAATATGTTTATATACAATGTGTTTATATGTTGTATAATGTAAAAAAGTTTCAGATCCATATAATTAGTTAAGAGAACCATTGCTTGATAGACACTGATTCGTGAAGCCAGATGGATAGATTTATTACGCCAACTCACTCCTGGAGGCATCCAAAAGTACTACTGGCCCTTGCCAAACGGTTATCAACTTCCCTTGAAAACAATGCTTCCTTGATATGTGAATGGTCTGCACATAACCACGTGAGAAGTTAACAATACAAAAATGTTCTTCCAAGCCTATGAAGATTGCATCGAAATATACTATACTTGCATACAAGCATGGGCGCCTGTATGATCTTCCGCCTCGCCACCACACCATACGATATTAAGTACACTATAAAAACTTGTTGCATGAAATATAAAAAAAACAGGTTGAACTTAGCATTATTTTTGCTAGAGACGTTAATGAAGAAATAAACGTATCAAGATACGGAATGTAAATGTTCTGTAATAATCTCACAATCCAACCATGAGGTTTTTGCTTTTTGTAATCCTTGAAGAGTTCCTCAGCTAAACAATGTCAGGTTGGTTTGTAATTACATATAGTTCGTCCATAGTGGTTCGATGATGACCACTTTGTCATCCAGGGGGCTGAGGGATTGGAACTGGGGTTTTATGCCTCCTTATGTGGCTGGTGTATCTTATGTGAGCCCTGAATGTTCGTGTCAGGGGGTGGTATGGCGAGAATGGATATGTTACTTGTTAGTATGATTGTTATATCCCCTTGTAGTGAATGTAAATAGTGTTGCACGTGTTGTGAACTGTGATTTAGTGTTAGTTGAATGTGCGAGAGAGTGTGTTAAGTTAGTAAGTTTTTGCTCCCGGTCCAGGAAGGTTGAACGTGTGCTTCCTGTACTGGTCTTTGTGTATTCTTGTAGTTATTATGTGCTAATAGATCAATATAGTGTTACCTTTAGGATTCATTCAAACTGGAGTTGGAATATATATATTAAGCGTTTTTGTGTAACAGGTGTATGCGTAACAAGTATCATTTAATAGTAACCGAGCATTAAATAATTGTTATTAAATGGAATATTTAAATCTCCTAAGGAACTAAGAGCCAAACATATAAATTGAACCCTGACAGTTCGGTCGCACACTGGGCATGCTATTCCAGCTGGAGCTTGTGTCATTGGCCTTGCCTTTTCTTCTCTGACGTTTTTCTTCTGCTAGCGCTGTTCTCTTTTACGCAGCAATTTGTGCGCCAGTTTTCACAGCGAGACGCCATGATGCTCTGTCATGTGCCTCTGTCTCCCACGTGCCTGGGTCTATGGTAAACGCCTTCAGAGAAGCTTTGAGGGTGTCCCTGAAGCGCTGTCTTTGACCACCTTGCGAGCGATTTCTTTCGCTTAGTTGGAGATTCACCAGTCGTTTAAGAATGCGGTGGTCTCCCATTCTGCATACGTGTCCTGTTCATCACAGCTGGGTCTGCATCAGGATTGTGTGGATGCTTTGCAGACCCGCTCTTTGAAGGACTTCAGTATCTGGTATTTTGTCTTGTTTTGTCTTTTGGCATGTAAAGAACTATCTTATATCTATTCTATCGTACACTGGTGGACGTGTTTCATCTGTTATCTTATCGAGCTTTATCACTGACGCAAATCCAGAAGACGTAAATACATTTTCCAAGATGACAGCACTCTTCAATCTTATTCAAAGAAAGTTTGACATACATCAAATCAAAAGACTGCCTACTAATATTTTATTCCTCCAAGCCAAAAACAACTTTTATAATATTCTAGGCTTTACTAGCACCTACTACATAATAAGTTTTAATATACGCAAACGAAACCTAATCGTCAGGACTTCAGTGCTATAGAATATTGATTTGCAAGATTTTAATAAAGCGACTTGTCAACATGTACTAGGAATAAGCTTTTTCTAGTTTATCCCAATAAACGTTTGTCCTTATTAACTTTATTTCAATGGAAGCACTACATGTTAGGTTGACTCCTAGCATAAATCAATTGATTTAAAGGTGTAAAAAGCTGGCTAAATTTTGACTATCCGGAATTCTGAGTGGCGCACGAAGAAGGTTAAGCATCTATACCTGAAAAGCCTAAACACATCACTTCTCCCTGCCGGCGCCTATGCATACAAATACAATAATATCAAATGCGTAGGAAAAACAAAGAACGGAATAAATTGGATATCATTGTCGTTATCAATTCATATTTACGCTACTAGGATATTGATTGCAACAACGAATGTTCTGTTGTGGGTTACTATGTTTACACTGGTAACTGAAAGACTGCTGTTGTTAATTATTGATCGAATGCTGAAGGATCGATAAATTGTTTTTGTTGCAGAAGTTACTGCTTTTATGATATATCGACGTAAAAAAAATTACTGGAAGCTCAACGGACGGTGCATTAAAAATGCAAGGAAAATATAGATCTTGACAAAATAGACAAACGGTTATGAAAGGAGTCTTTTCGTTTCTGTTTCTACTCAAATATTTTGAAGAGAAACATAAGGATAATGTCAAAAAAAAATCGATTTTAAATAAGAAATATAACATGGAAAGAGTGGTCGGGTCGAGAGGATAAGTACGCTTGAACTTGGCTTGCCTAGGCTACCTATGAAGGGGGCTCCAAGTTCAGACAGTCGACTGGAACAGAGTTGTATTTGCTGAGCGTTAAAAGGAAGATTGGAAGAAAATTCCAGATAAATCATACCCCAACTAGTCAACAAATAAGATTGAACCATAGAGCTCTGAGCGAGCTATAAGCATGAAAGAAGCGCTATATAAAAGTTCTATTTTATTTATTAATATTTGTTGAAATTTTCATGAGAGAGTCTTCTGTGACTTCTGTGTATTATTTGAAAGGGTAACGAAAGTTTCCTTAATATCGACCCACTAAATACAAATTGGAGAAGCAAGATAGTGGTCCAAAGAAATGTATCATTTTGTGCCAAAATATTCTATTCAATTTTAAAATGGACTAAAGTAAATTTAGGGGGAAAGAAATCAATTTTGAAAGTAAGAGTTTTGAGTGTTTAATATATATCATGTTTTTACATTAAAGGGCTCTTGATATTTCTTACTACAAGTTATATGTATTCATTTTGTTTCAAACAAAATTGTCCTAATGTTTGTTCATACCATTACATCAATGGACAGTAAGTGGATGCTATAAAAAACTTCTATACTGTGAAAAAGTAGTTAATTGCAAATTTGTTACAATGAGATGTGGGAAACGTATTAATTCAAGAATCGACTGTATAACATATAACAAAAAAAATGCTTTGGTAGTGAAATAAGGAACGCGCGAGGAATGCAGCTTTAACCATACAGTGTTACGCCTTGTTTTAATAAATTCAATTCCGATTAGGCTTACATGCAGAGGACAATTAGTGGATCCAAAAAGCTACCCACTAAAACACTTAAGCATCACAATATCAGTATAATTTAACATTTAGAGTAAGTTGTTGTTTCAACTTTTGTCAACTTAAAGGGAAACTCTCATAGTTTTTCAAATTTGAGTTATTGATATATTTAAATTGTACGTTAAAAGTTGTGCTAGTAAACATTCTACCATTTTTTATTTAAATGCTTAGAAACATTTATATTTAATAAATTAGACAGTAAATTCGCCACGCCTCCTAAAAAACGGGATTCTATGAGATTCTGTTTTTATCTCAGGCATACGTCACTCCCCCCAACAATACTGAAAGAGAAACTAGATTTAACCAATTGTGTCGCTTCTTCCTTACAGTAGTTGTCAGGCTCTTAGGCATAGTCCAGAGCTATGCTATAGTTTTATATATATAGAGAGAGATGCAAAAGCATTAGGATAACCATCTCGAGGAAAAAAATAACATTTTCATCTAAACTTCTCCCTATCCCAAGAAGTAAATATATCGTGTGTCTGACTGATTCGAACAAACTGGTCAGTGTAAGGCTAGTCTAGACTACGTGTAGTCGGTCATGACAACCAAGCGATAGTGTTTGTTGTGTGTTGAGTGGTCAGGCGAGAAAATATACGCTTCCGTGGTTAGTCAAGCATGTAAATCTACTTTCAACACGCATTTGTTTTCTTTGCTTACAATATCTAGATCTAACTGAATAGACAAAGATATATTTCTTTTACGAGAATGTAAACTTTACTGTTATGTTTTCCGTTATTCAGCAGGTACTCGGAGTAGTAAAAGATTGTGTATCTATGCGTGACGTCACATAGAAACTACGTGAAAATCTGACCGTTTTGGATGCGCAGAAAAATTACGTCAGAAAAACATCAATTACTAAGTTATTCTTGCAAATAAAAAAAAAGAATAATATATTCATTATCTGTAAATCAAAACACATATTATATCAAAAATTCTCAAAACCATGGGAGATCCCTTTAAGATTTTTTTCCAATAAAATATAATTTCAGAGATAATTCATTTTAGACCAATAAAATGTATATGAGATCTGTTTTTTTTTTCGTTATTATAATAATTTATAAGATATTTCAAGGAAGTCTGAGTAGCCTTCTATGGCTTTTTAATAATATGTATTAAATATATTTTAAAAAAAACAATTGTACGCTGTCTACAACTGTCTACAATGCTAAACAGTGAGTAAAAATTAAATGTAACAATACGGCGACACACACAAGCATGCACACTTACATACCATAACGTGGATTATTTAATCATATTGTTTAATACGATTTAAATTTGAAATATTTTAAATGACATAAAAAAATAGAATAAACATTATGTGTATAATTTTAAAAAAATATCAGTAACGCGATGTTATAGTAAAATAACAAGTCAGATACAAATTTTGGTAGTAAAATATAAATTCGTTAACAAGAAAATGTTGATGTATTTAAAGAAGAGTGGACGGAGATGAGGGAGTCGTGAAAAGTTGGAGAGATTTGCCCTTAGCTGGAATGCCTGGGCGGAGCTGTTAGTGACTTATACCCCCACAACGGACACCAGGCGGAAATGAGATCAAATGTTGATATCCTTCACAACATAGAACGTAGTAGTTTTAAGTAAGAATGATGACTTTAAGTGCATTATATACTATTAAGCATGCATTAAAAGATGGATTATACCGACAATGAAATACTGATAAAAATAGACTTTGCTATTTGTAAAGGTAAATTGTAAGTTAAAAATTAAAAAAAAATATATATTATAAAAATGTGTACGTGAAATGGTGGCTGAGTATTCTCATTCTAACGAAACATTTCGATTGTAATAGATCCAATTAAAAAGTACAGTGTAAATAAATTGGAGGAGTAGTGGTTGAGCAGTAAAGTACTTGGCTTCCGAACGGGGGAACCGGGTTTGAATCCTGGTGAAGACTGGGCTTTTGTAATTCGGAATCTTTTTGTGCCTCTGAGTCCACCCAGTTCTATGTGTACCTGACATTAGTTGGGAAGAAGCAAAGGTGGTTGGTCGTTATGCTGGCCGCATAGAAACCTTGTTTACCATAGGCTTCTAAAACAGATGACATCATCTGCCTTATAGACCACATGTTTGAAAGTTTCTCTCAAATTCTATGAAAATATAGTAAAGGACAGAAAAAAATGTTTAACATTAAGGTTGATTCAAAAGCTTTTTTTTTTTAACTTACCCTTTCCTTTAGTTGAGATATTGTTATGAAAATAGTTATGATTAAAAGTCTTTTCTCGATTTTTTATTTGCTATACTTTTTTAGTTTAGCTACTGGTTAAGCTTTTATCATATTTATTAAAAGAATATATCTATTTTAAAATAGAGCAATTAAAAAAAACACTCCACCAATTTAAAAATGGTTTTAAATGTCCATGGGGGAAACTGAAAAAAAATATTTAAAAGCATATTTTAGTTTTTAAAATCTTGTTTTAGACACGATTCCAAGTTCTTAACGACAAGCCAATTTAATTATGAAATCGATCGTTTGTATAATCCTAAAAAAAAGTAAAAAAATAACAAACGCTACTTTATATTTTATAAAATGTAGCCAAAATTTGTATGGTACTATTTGCATCTTGAAAAACAACAGCTATTCTACCTGTATTTGTATATATATGTTTTAATGAGCTTCCATCATGAGTCCAATTAATCTTTGGTTGAGATAACGTTAGATGCTGTCTTGCTAATTTTAAATACGCTTCTTCTGGTTCCTCTCCAACTGCTAGTTCAGAAGGACGTACATCACCCCAATGCTTTGCAAAATGAGTCGCAGCTGTCATAGGACTTGAGAAATGCAATCCATCAGTTATCATTAACTCTTGAAATTTATTGACTATATCTGTATAATGTGTGCTGTAGTCATTTCTTACACTTTGATCCTGCTTAAATATTTTTTATATTTCTGTTTCTTTCTTCGTTATCTCATCTTTTCGTTTCGAAGATCTAGTTTCTTCTTTTATCCTTTTAACTAGCTCGTTATATATGTACTCACCGCATGCACAAAAATCCGCGATGTTATCAACTTGTTTTAGTTCTGCGAAAATCGTAGCTATTTAAATATATTTACTCATTCTAGAATTTCTCAAAAAAAACATCATACAAACGTTTAATCTCAAAAGGTTTTATATCAGCAAAAATGGGTTCACCATTAATTTGTACATCTCTTAAAGAATCGTGTGTGACTGAAAAATTTTGAAAGATTGTATTTTTTTTCAATGATCTCTGTATCAAGCTGAAAATCAAAATTTTTTTTTAATTGATTTAAACTCAGCATAAGATTCAATACGATTGCAAAAATCATTGAAAGTTAGGCGTTTACTCCTAAGCAGTTCAGTCTTATCTAAAATTTCATCTTTATCTTCTTTGCTGAGTTGAGCAAAAGCAATAGGATGGATTTTTAAATGGCCATTTATATCATATAGACAATAAATGTGGCTGAAAAATGTTTATCATTTCTTGTATTATCGTTCTGCTGAATCCAGTCTTCTGCTTCCTTTTCTGTCATCGTAAGTTTTAGCATTAAAGCATTTAATTCACATTCATTATACTTTTGTAAAGATTCTATTCTATCTGACATGTTATTTAAAACACTGAAATATGTACATAAATAGCTGTAAGATATAAACAATTAAAACAATAGGATGTAAATACAAGATACATCAAAAGAATTAACGCATGAATTAAAAACTTAAGCCTGATTGGACTTCAGAAACTTTTGTTTTTTTAAAAATCCACCAAGTGTGATGTTTTGGTATATCATCTGGCTTATAAAGGCTTACAACAGAAAAACCTTCAATGTCGAGTCCAACAGTAATATTCTGTTTCCAGCAATGTATTTCTTCGTCTAACACCTTCAGGTCGTCACTATTTTTAATTTCTAAGTATGTTTTTTGACTGTTTGAAGAATCGATTGTTTTTAAATTTGTCTAAAATAAACTGCAAAGCAGATCGATATTTTAAAGCTTTAGGTCCTTATTTCGGTTCAAAAAAATAGCCAAAATGTAAGAGTATGGACAGTATTTTGTTAATGTTTTTGTCTAAACCAGAACCTATTTGTTCAATTTCGTTCTTTGTAAACTTTGCATTAACCTTACAAGCAGAGTAAAATGAATGCAGCACATTTTTACAAAGTTGAGTGCAATTTTCTTTCTGAAGGTCGCAATATTCTAATTTTTCAAGAGCATTGAAAATGTCTTGGAAACGCTTTTATTTTTCAGTGGACATTACCTGGCCTTTAAACTGTAAAAAATAAGAAATTGACATATATTTTGCATGAAGAAAAATTGTAAATATTTGAAGCGCAACCTACTACAAAATAAATTGCACTTTTTTTTAAAGCAAAGAAACACACTATGTTTTAAAGTGATTAAGTAATACGAAAAAGGAATCGAGGACGTGAGAATAAGCCCCTGTGCCAAACTATCCAATTAGTAAAGGACTAAGGACAGATACATTTAACCCAAATCCTCTATGCGCTAATATGCCACGTATTTTTCAACGACCCAACAATTATTCTCTTGTAAGATGTTAGGCCAATCCATACTGAGTACCAGCACTTATTTAAAACAAAATACAATATATTTGTACGGTGTACGGTGTACGGTTTTTTCATCCAGGATCTCTTCATTCCTGGTCATTTCATCCCCAGTCAATTTATTCCCGGTCATTTCATCCCCAATTAAATATTTTTCTTTTTTCGTTGTTTAATGGTCCTGTTATGGCTTTGACTTTAAGCGCTCATTTCATCTAATAATTAAATATGACTGTGTAGAATATTTATATATTTTTATTACATGTTACTTATGCGTTTATAGTGTTGTTTCTTTCACTTTGCATTCTTGATGAGAAATCGTATAATATGTAATGAAAATCTGGGTGTGCACTTAGCTATAGCGTATCTAAGGGATGTTGGGAATGTAATATTATGATAGTATCTTGCGCATGACGTATTGATCAAACGCAAAGGTTTGGTGCAAGAAGTGAAAATCATTTAAGAGATAGAAGTATGATTAGAATAATTATGACCAAGACTAGGCTCTCTCTCTCTCTTTCTCTCTCGCTCTCTCCTACCTTTCTTCGTCTCTTTGTTTTTGTCAAATAAGGTACTAATAGACTATACTTTTCGCCACATTTCTCTTGCTGTATGTAAATTGTTGCATTTAGAACTTTTAAAGAAAATACAAATAATAAATCACTATAATTAATTTATTAACTTATTACAATACTGTCTCATAATATAAAAATTCATATATAAATAAATCAAAGTAATTTGGGTCTATTATTAAACAAGAAATTAAAGAGAGTTTGTGTTCTCAAAAAAAAACGAAAAAAAAAACCTCAGAGGCGGACCCTATGGGACTTGCCAATTGATAGAAATATCCAAATCATGTTCTTCTATCTTCGGATTCGAAGACAAGCCTATTATTTTTTTCTTTAAAAAGTTAACATTTTAAATATATTATAAGAGACATAATCAAAGAACATCAATAATGTAACACACCATTAAATTGCCAAAAAAAAAAAAAACGAGATGTGTACAAACAATTTGATAAAGAAATTCCGACCTTAGTTAAATTTAGAAAAGCGATTTAAAAAATCGTTTGGCGTTAATTTTATTCCTTTAAAAAGAAACAGAACTATAAATATTCAAATCATGTGAGCAAGCGAGGGATTGTGGTAAGTATAATAATGAAATAACGTAAGAGGAAAACAAATCTTTCATTTAACGCTTAACACTTAATATCAGGTGGCCGAGCCTTGCTCGGTTAAATAATTTCAAAAGAAAGGTTATATACCCGAAGTCATTTTGGGATTTTTTTTAAATTACGAAAATGAACGATCGGATAAAAACTACTAATTTGAAGAATTTCTTTAGTGTTCTGTTTGTTCTAAATGTAAATTGGTACGTTCAGACATTTAATTTTGGAATTAGTATATTCAATTATGGTTTAGTACAAAACATCGAGTGACTCAAATTTCTACGTTATTGGGTAAAACTGCAAAGACTTTCTTCCAAGCCAATAATAGTAGGCCTACGATAGGTTTTCGCTGTCTAGACTGTAGGAGGACTTAAGAGACTTGATATTCAATCGCCATGTACAATTACATATAAAACAAACAGAACACTAAAGAAAGTCTTCAGATTTTTTTTACGGGATATTTGTCCTGCTCAGCCAGACTGTCAGACTATAAGAAGTTCATACCGGATACTGGTGCTACAGCCCAGGGAAGGATATGGCCTGCTTTTACACATCCCTCCATTCAGATATCTCCTAGGTCTTTCGTCACCACGCCCTATCCCCAAGTTTTTTACTGAGGTTTATAGTTAAATCAAAAGTGACCGCTAGCTAGATATCTTGTTCAGTGTGAAAAAGTAAGGCGTAGAGCAACTGTGTAATCACCATTTCCTTTGTTTTGGTACGGGACATTAGACACTGAAGCATGAAAACATGGTCATATTTTTACCAGCAAAATAATAATTATAATAAGGCTTGACATCAAATCCGAAGATTAATGGGAAAATCTACACCGCTCTACGCAATTAAAGTGTAAACAATTTATTAAGCACTTAAAACGCAATAACTAATCATACATCGGTACATTTAATTTCATTACTTTCCTTCCATAGTTCTATAATAAATCAATCTTCAATAAGATGGTGCGCAAATGTTTAATTAGGTCCATTGATACTTTAAAACTCGTTCTTGTTTGCATTGTACTCTGGTAAGCCTAGTGACGTAAGCATCGTTTTTCCCGTTTACGTCATGGAAAACGTTCATTCATACATTGGAAAACTTTCATTCATAAAT
This sequence comes from Biomphalaria straminea, assembly GCA_021533235.1. NCBI lineage: Eukaryota > Metazoa > Mollusca > Gastropoda > Planorbidae > Biomphalaria > Biomphalaria straminea. Next base: position 512,766 of record JADKLZ010000130.1, on the reverse strand, counting down.
TCTCCATGTCATTCATAAAACCTTCAAACCAAAATAAATTTTTCGATAATGAGAAATTTTTCAAACCGATATAACGGTCAAACTCGAGTTTTCCCGATGTGGCCAATGAGTTGAGAATTTTTTTCTCACTAACATTTAGATACGTTGAAATTTTAAAGAAAATCGTTAGAGCCGTTTTCGAAATAGAAGATATATATATATACAAGAATTGCTCGCTTAAGAGTATAGGATAAGAAAGGTTATATACCCGAAGTCATTTTGGGATTTTTTTTTATAATTACGAAAATGAACGATCGGATAAAGACTACTAATTCGAAGAATTTCTTTAGTGTTCTGTTTGTTCTATATGTAAATTGGTACGTTCAGACATTTAATTTTGGAATTAGTATATTCAATTATGGATTTAGTACGAAACATCGAGTGACGCAAATTTCTACGTTATTGGGTAAAACTGCAAAGACGTTCTTCCAAGCCAATAATAGTAGGCCTACGATAGTTTTACGCTGTCTAGACTGTAGGAGGACTTAAGAGACTTGATGTTTAATCGCCATGTACAATTACATATAGAACAAACAGAAAACTAAAGAAACTCTTCAGATTATTTTACGGGATATGTGCCCTGCTCAGCCAGACTGTCAGACTATAAGAAGTTCATACCGGCTTTTGCCATCCATCTATGCCTAGCTAGATATCTTGTTCAGTGTGAGAAAGTAAGGCGTAGAGCAACTGTGTAATCACCATTTCCTTTGTTTTGGTACGGGACATTAGACACTGAAGCATGAACACATGGTCATAATTTTACTAGCAAAATAATAATTATAATAAGGCTTGACATCAAATCCGAAGATTAATGAGGAATCTACACCGCTCTACGCAATTAAAGTGTAAACAATTTATTAAGCACTTAAAACGCAATAACTAATCATACATCGGTTCATTACTTTCCTTCCATAGTTCTATAATAAATCAATCTTCAATAAGATGGTGCGCAAATGTTTAATTAGGTCCATTGATATTTTAAAACTCGTTCTTGTTTGCATTGTAGTAAGGTAAGCCTAGTGACGTAAGCAGCGTTTTTCCCGTTTGCGTCATGGAAAACTTTCATTCATAAATTCTCAATATCATTCATAAAACCTTCAAACCAAAATAAATTTTTCGATAATGAGACATTTTTTAAACCGATATAACGGTCAAACTCGAGTTTTCCCGATGTGGCCAATGAGTTGAGAATTTTTTTCTCACTAACATTTAGATACGTTGAAATTTTAAAGAAAATCGTTAGAGCCGTTTTCGAAATAGAAGATATATATATATATATATATATATATACAAGAATTGCTCACTTAAGAGTATAATATTTCGACTAAAGTTTCCTTTGTAAATACGAGCTGATCACGAGGGCTAAAACATGAGAGCCCGAGTTCTTATTGCTTTTGTACCTCTGTCTAATAGCAACGCTAGAAACTACACCACGCAAAGATCTCATGCAAACCATCAACCGAGCAGGAGATCGAGATATTTACTAAATCAATGTATTTACTACAAAAATGTTAACTAAAGAAAATAATATAAAAAATAGCTATTTTATAAAAACTTAACAATTGCAAAATAATTTGAGATCGGATTGTATTTATTTTTTGTTTGCTTTTTGAGATCCGAGTGTGACAAACGAATGGATAGGCGGGTAAACGGACTGACTGCCCGACCAACTAATACCAATAGCGCCCATTCCCCTTTCGGAGGCTGCTAAAAAGAATGCTTTTTACTTACCTTAAACGTAGGTCCACCGCATTGTCAACTCACTGGGTCACTACTTTCCGCTAATCTCCCATGGACGGGGGAATATGCTTTGCGGGAACCTATACAAGGATGCCACCAGTGCGGTATACTTTAACAACAATATTGGGGAATGGTTCAAAAGCACAAAGCCAAGGCTGCCTACTTTCACCAACACTCTTTAATATCTTCCTTTAGAGGATAATGGAGGATGCTTTCGAGGGATTTGAAGGTACTGTAAGTATTGGAGGAAGAAGGATCACTGATGACATCGATGGCCTAGCAGGGACAGAAGAAGAACTAGCCGACCTAGTGATGCGCATTGACAAGACTTCCGCAGCATACGGCATGCAAATAAATGCAGAAAAAAAAATTATGACCAATAGTCAACATGGCTTTACAAGGGCCATCAGTATCGGAGATGAGAAGCTAACTAGCGTTAGCAGCTTCAAATACCTCGGAGCTATTGTCTCGGATGAGGAAATTAAACCCGAACTACTGGTCCGAATAGCACAGTCCACAGCAGCCCTTTCTAAAGTGAAATTAATATTAAAAGACAAAGGCTTAGCCCTCGGTACCAAAATCGGACTGATGCGCTCCCTGGTCATAGCGACATTTCTATATGCTTGCGAATCTTGGACCCTGACTGCAGAGCTAAAGAGGAGGATCCTAGCAATGGGAATAAGATGATACAGAAGAATCATATGTATCACATTTAAAGACCACGTAAAAACAAGGAGATTATAGACAGGGTTACTGCAGAGATCGGATCCCATGATGACCTGCTAAGAACTGTGAAAAACGCAAGTTAAAAATATATGACCCTATAACAAGATCTTTGGGGCTCGCAAAGACCTTTCTCCAGGGAACAGTACCAGGAAAAAGAAGAAGAGGCAGACAGAGAAATCGACGGGAAGATTACATGTGTCCTAGTGTACATAGCTAGTTGACACAAAAAGACACATTTAACTAATATTTATACTTCTTGTCAGGGTTCACAATATATTAATATGAAGAACAATTATTAATTTTATTAATTATTAATAAACTTCCTCTTCACGAATAAGAATAATTAATAACCACACGTCTACTCATTGAATAATGATAATACTTTTATAATCGATAAATGACATCGACTCTTAATATCCTAAGAATAATACAACTGACTACCAATTTCACTGTATGAACCAAGGGAGACTACCGTTAAAACATCACGTGCATACTGTTCACATTCATGCCTGGGAGGAGGGGGGAATAAACAGAGGCATATAACTCTTTCATACTTTAAATAGTACAGAGATATTAGATGATCACTCTCATCCTACCTGCCACTGACATTTGTAAACATTTCTTATACATTTTAATAAAGGTTCATTATAGAAGCTTATAAATATTCACTTCAGACCTTACTATCTATAGGACATCCTATGTAAAGGTCTTCTGTTTCTTTTTTCACGGTTGCCATGCGATTTACAGAAGAACTAAGCACCGGCACTTTCTCCAATAAATGTCTGTTTTTATGGTCCTCTAATAATTAGCTGAGTAACTGAGCGGTAAAACGCTTGGCTTTCGTACCTGGTGTCACGGGTTCGAATCGTTGTGAAGACTCGGTTAGGGACGCTAGCCGCATCAAGTGAACAATTCTTAACCCCTACATTATTTCATCACACAATCAGTAAGGAATGCAGGTAAGCTGCAAAAAGGATCTTACCCTAACCTTTACCTAAGCCTAATTCAAACTCTATACTAACCTTAAAACTACCACTAAATCTACCATATATATCCTACAAAACCTAAACATATACTACATTGCTAAGTTGTGAAAAAAACATGTTCCAAAACACTATGTGGTTCAGGGAAAATGTTTCTTCGCCTCCTCAGCAAAAACGACTGTACAAAAACAATATTAATGAAAAATTCAAACAACATTCACATACGAACACACATACACATTCAAAAACAGCGCGTTATGAATTTGACTTCTATGTACTTCTCGATATTGACAGCTGATCTTGTAACACTCTAACAGAAAGTTGGATAAGGAGTTATAAAATCTTTCAGTTTTAGTCTCAATGGAAATGAGTCGACCAATTCGTTCAGATCTTATGTAACAGTTGTTTAATAGATGCATGATTTCTTTTTTTTTATAAATGTATTAATAAATTTAACATAATTGTTTTTTTAGGCAATACCTTATATTCTGAAAGCTTATGATTCGGGATGAAGGATTTATTTATTATGTAAACAGTAGTCTCATCTTATCGTATATAATACAGACGTTACTTCAAAAAAGATGATTATGTCCTACGCGTCATGCATTCAGTCATGCATATTTACCAGTGACTTAAATTCTGCCAAGTCACTGGTTTTCCTGGCTAGCTCAGGCAAACCATTCCATGCTCTAATGGCACTAGGGAAGAAAGAGCATTTGTACAGATTTGTCCTAGCATATGGGACGAGGAATGTGCCTTTATTTTTGTGTCTTTCTGAGTATTTTATTAAGTTTTGTTTTTGTATTTGGAGATTATGGTTCAGTGAAACAAAACAGTATAGTCTTCCATAGTCCGAATACAATAGATGTACATTTTTTCAATTTACATAAAGTTACTTCCTGTTTCCAGTCTATATTTATTTATGTCCATGGTTATGAAATAAAGTCGATACCTTTTCGCATTTTAAAATTATCATGATTAATTGTTTTTGAATATTTGGAAAGTTGAATTTCTTTGTTGTGTAATTTTGTTGTTAAACACTTATAATATTTAAATAATTGTCCAACATTGCACTGTTTCATGTCTTTATGTATTAGTTACACATTGAAATTGTTTTGTTTTTTAATTAAAGCTTGACCCAGTAATGATAATTACTCTATTATTTGCTTTATTACATGGGGACAACATTGACAAGACCTCTTCCTTAGCGTGGCTCAAAGCAGGTCATCTCTACCCTGAAACTGAAGGCTTTGTTACAGCAATACAGGACAGAGTAATTAGGACAAAAAATTACGAGAAACATATCCCAAAACTCAATTTTGTTGACAAATGCCGAAAATGTGGAAATGTTGGTGAGTCAATTGAACACCTAATGGCAGGATGTTCAGCCCTATCGGAATCTGCCTACTTAGGTCGCCATAACCAAGTTGCAAAACTAATACACCAGCACTTGGCTTTGACACACAATTTGATCGGGAAGGATACTCCTCCTTATTACAAATACTCACCACAAGAGGTTCTCGAATCTACTGATTATCTGCTGTACTGGGATAGACCTATTTTGACCGGCAAAACAGTTGATTTTAATCGCCCTGATCTGCTGCTCATCGATAAAAAGGAAAAAGTCGCTACCATTATCGACATTGCAGTACCACTATCTCACAACTTAAGAAAAACTGAGTTAGAAAAACAACGAAAATATGGGAACCTAGGCTTGGAGATTAAGCGTCTATGGAAGCTTACTAAAACAACAATATACCCCATTGTCATATCAACCGAGGGGATAATAACAACTGACCTCACAGATACCTTCAAGGCCCTTGGCATTCCTAGGAACATTCTCGCTGCCTGTCAGAGGGCGGTACTGCTGCAGACCTGCCACATCACCAGAAAATTCCTCAGTGGAAACTGATAAAGGGACTACGATGAATTTTGTTTCCCTTTAACGAAACTCGACCCTGGCTGCGCCAGAGAAAGAATACTCGTTCTTTTAAAATAATAATAATAATAATAATAATGGCCGCCGGAAGCTATGCCGTGTTTCTCTTCTCTCTGACCTGACTTTGTACACTTCTTCTTGAGATTAGGTAAGTATTTTCACTCTGGACGAATATAAAAGTACTGCTACAAGGTTGTATATCTGTATCTATTTAGAGTGATTACATGTATCAGATTTGAAGTTTTTTTTTTCTATTTGAAGTAATATCTTAACCTACACTAATGTCCAGTGGCGTAGCTAGGGGTTCGGGGGCCCGGGGGGACCGACCTCTTTGGGGGCCCCTTGCATTTTTACTTTCGATATATGACATGACATAATGTACGCAAAAAATATATAAGCCCAAGATCAATTTGGTTTAGTATATCAGTATATTTAACCAAAAAATATAATCATTTAGACTCTTTTAATGAATAATACCGTACTTTATTAGCTAAATAATGCACAAGTGACAAATCTCGATTCATATCGCTTCACGTGGTGCATTCTGTGCAGCAAAGACATCTATAACATGATCTACATCGACACTTTCTAGTATTTGTGACTTCACTGACATTAAAGGCATGATAAGCATTTCCTGCGTCATTGTGCTTCTGGGATAGTTTTTTTTTAGAATGACGCAATGGAAGTGGCCTGGGTTAGCGGTATTCAGAGGATGTTGAAAGGTTTGAGCCTGTTGGTGATTGTATTACTGGTTTGTTGATGAAAAGTGCTCGTGCATCATTGACATCATTGAACAAAAGATTTGCAATTTATTTCATCATACAAACAGTAAAAAATAACACAGTTTGTCATAAGAGTGTCATCATCCTACAGGTGTCTTGGTCCAAGAAGAAACCCAAAGGTATCCATTTTCTTTCCAGCCTTTGTAATATGTCCTTCATCCCCATATGAAATCTGTCCAGCACTTCTGTCGCAACACGTTTGAATTGCAGTTCTATTGACAGTCGTACATTAGAATTCAACTTCCCATCAAGTCTTTTTTTTTCTTCTGGTTGTTGTGATTACAAGGAAACCATAGGATTCACTACCTTCTTTTGCTTTTTCGTTGGATTGGGTGATCAGTTTCGCCCGTTTCTCACCATTTTGCAAAAAGCATGAATGAGTTTCAATTTATGTATTGTTAAGTTTTGTGCGATAGCACAAAGATTCATAACGCATAGAAGTGGGAAAGATCCATATCTTGCTATGCTCAAGTATAGAAATACTCCGATAAGCATCACAACTGCTGATGAGTAGAAGACTCAGGGACATCATTCCACTAATCTCAAATTATTGAAACCATCGGTAACAGAAAATACAGAGACATTACTCAACGAACGACAGATGAAAAGCAAAAGTGTAATACGATGCAAAAGCAAGACTACCTAAAGGTTATTTTGTCGGAGAGAAAGTGAGAGTTCGTCTAGGACAAACATAGCAGAAAGCAGTTGTCATAAAAAAAATTCATCACCCATATCTTACATCATAAACAAACGATGGAAAAACATACTGAAGAAATCAAAGCTTTTTGAACAACAGTTTCGATGACGATATCTCCGGGTACCATGATACAGATGAAGACAACGAGCAGTAAGCTGTTAGAACAAACGAAATAGACAGTTATAGACCAACGTCTAGCGAACGTGTTGTACCAGTCAAGACTACCAGAATTGATCGAATTGTTAAAGTTCCTAGTAGATACCAGTCTTAATAACTTTAAAAGGAAGGATGTGATAATAACTTCAAAAGGAATGATCTCTGGGGTTAATTTGGAAATTGAACAATTCATGTACAGATACAAAAAAGGTGACAATTGTTGGATCTTTCTCAGCAGAATGAAACGCAGACATGTTTAGAGAGTGATTATCACAGTTCAGAAAAGTAAATTTTGGATTTATGCCTAACAGACGACCACTAGTTGTGGCTGTGTTATCATAGTTTTAGCTTTTGCGTCACGCCGTTTCGTAGCCCCACTCTGGTCAACTCGGCATGGGGAAAGTTCACAAATAAAAAATATGCCATGATTGTGAAAATTCCTCTGATGAAAAGATGTACATTTGTTTTTGTTTGTTTTTTATTCATTTTCCCATCTTTACAATTTACTCTTTTATCACTCTATAAGAACGATTTTTTTTTTATATTTAGAATAGCATGTTTCCAATTGATTGCGGAAAGATGAATAGAGGGGTAATAACACGGGTGTGAAGTTAATTCTGAAATTAAAGAAGCCAAACCCGAATAATGGACCTGTTATACCCGATTCTGTAAATTCTGCTTCAAAGCTAATTAGCGTAACCTTAAAATACTCGCCATTTAAATATATTATTAGTAAAGGTAACAAGATACCTGGAATTCTCTGTATAGCAGTGCGATGGGCCCTGGACGAGTGTCTTGTGCGGGGTCCTGAGCAGTAAGGGTAGACTATATATATACCGTACCTCGCTAACGGGCTTATCCGTCTCTAACGCTGTCATGGGCCTCCAACAATAACAAATCAGTATGTCCGCTTTTAACAATGTGGGCCTTATTTTTGTTACAAAACAGAATATTACTTAGGTACTGTTTGCCTACTTTTGTATATACTTCATTGCCATTGTTCTGCAGAAAAGATTTTCTTGGAAGTTAAATTTTTTTTACAGAAAATACTCTCATGGCCTCACGATGTCTATGCACAGAAGCATATAAAACACTTAGGCGGAAGTAATCAATTCAAAGAGTTTATTTTGTATTCAAACATCCACGTCTAATCGGATTTTATTAGGAAAATGTGTAGTGATCAAGTTTGTTACAATAAAATCTCCGATTGCGGGGCCCCCACTAGCCTCCCCGGAAGGCCGCTACTGCTGTATATCATACAGTTTATTCATGGCAACAAAGAGAGTAATACACTTGGTTTTCGCGGTAAAGAACATATTTGATCTCTTTAATCGGCAAGAAATCTATTAAAGATTTGGATTTCAAAATGTAAAATTAACTTAAAAAAACAACAACTTTGATCTCTGTGGGAATAAAAATATTTAAAAAATGCAACAAAGTCAACGTACTGATAGACCTAGGTCTAGATTTAGTCTGTGTTATAAATATAATCCATAAATGTTGAAAAAAAATACACCCGTTGACACTATTTGTCAATAAAATATATTAACAAATATATTAATATATTTACAAACACCCATTTGGGGGTTCCGCTACGTAGGGGCCCGGGGGGATTTTGAAAACCTCCCCCCCTCCCCCCCTACGCTACGCCACTGACTAATGCCGCCATTTTTGCTCAGTCGACCAACGAAAAGATACTAAAATGATCCAACATCGGCAATAAGCAATGAACTACACTCAAAAGTTTATACGCTTTTAGACCGCTATACGAACACCAATCTCAACTCTAGACCTCGTATCCCTAAGCTAAACGCCAAGAAAGAGACAACAACGTATATCAAAGAAATAAATAAAGTCTTAGGAAACTATTTCGAAACACCAAGAAATTTGTTTGAAGTACATATAGCTACAAACTGCGCTGCTGTGGCTGTTACGGAGCTCTCAGGACAAAAGACTTTTGAGGTAAGCCCAATCAACCAAAGACCAAAACAACATTCGCCAGCATGGAAAAGGCGCCTGAAAGGCAACATAAATCAACTCAGAAGTCAAATGTATACAATCAGACAATATCTTGAAGACAACCGCTCCGCTAGAATACTTAACAAAAATGAGGTCAATCTTAAAAACATCTAAAATCAAATTAACGGACCACGACAGCCGCACACGACTACTATGTCTGAAAGATACGCTGAGACAGAAAGTTAAATTAAAGGGAGCTAGGCTGAAGCGCTACAACGAAACCACCAAAAGGAAGGAGCACAATGCTCTATATCAGCGCAATAGAAAACAGTTCTTCCGTAAACTAGCTGATAATGATGCTGATAAAATTCAAAACATTGATAGCACAAAACACGACTCCTTTATCGACTATCGGGCGGCGCTTTGGTCTGAAACTCTACACTACCATGTGCAGGGTGACTGGATCGAGGAAATCGAAAATTAAAAAAAAACATACTACCAGAAATGCCTGATAATAATTTCACGGCTTAGGAAGTCTCAGCAGCTATATCAAAAACCCACAACTGGACTGCTCCTGGGCCGGACAACATACACAACTTTTGGCTGAAGAAACATACTGCCTTACATGCACCACTAACATCAAGCTTTAATGAGTTACTGTTAGAACCATCCTCAATGCTGTTAGACCTCACTGAAGGGAGAACATCTCTCCTCTCCAAAAAGTTGATCTAAGTCAACCATCAAACTATCGCCCTATCACTTGTCTGTTAGTTGTGTATAAACTACTAACCTCACTTTTAAAAAAGTAAAATGTACAAATTTTGTTCTACCCATAAGCTACTGGCAGAGGAACAACAAGGTTGCTTTGAAGAGTCTATGGGCTGTAAACTACAGCTAACTATTGATGGTATTATATTGCACCAAGCGAATAAAAGAAAAATAAATTTACGTAGACTCGGGTGGATTTCTATGCTATAGACAAGCTGGCTCAAGTGTGAGGCCGCTGCCTGTTTAGCAGTAGAGAGGGTAGGTGCTGCAGACTAAGCCTCTTAGCCGCACTGACTCACACCAGTGTTTAGTGTAGGTAAGGTTGCTCTATACAGTGGACAGTAGCAATAGGGCGATGGACAGCTTGAGCCGGGTACTGGGCAGATGATACTGGCTAGTAGGCGCTGTTGACATTGGGCAATGCTCTGAGGTCAAGGATAGTAGGCAATGCCTATTTGCTGACAGATGAGTAATGGGGGGTCTGGTGTGGTCGGCTATTGTTACCGCTTGTTGTGGAGTTCTTGGAGATATAGATAACTGGTACTGTTTACAGGTACAGCTCTCAGTACAGCAACCAGTTACAGCAACCAGGCTGGGGATAAGACAGACAATTAGGAACTTCGTAAAGGCATTGAGTGGGGACTCCTATATCATTCAGATGCAGGCATTGGTGTCAGTCCCAATAAATTATTTAAGACAATTGGAAATATAATCTTAAAGCATATATATAACTCAATAGCAAACA
>JADKLZ010000130.1:468178-492232 GCA_021533235.1 Biomphalaria straminea | reverse complement strand
CTGGGGTTTTGTGCCTCCTCATGTGGCTGGTGAGACCTATGCGAGCCCGGAATGTTCGGCCGCACTCTGGGCTGGTAATTCCAGCTGGAGCTTGTGTCGTTTGCCTTGCTATCCTTCTCTGGCGTTTTTCTTTCGCCAGAGTTGTTCCTTTTTCCTCAGCAACCTGTGCGCCGGATCTCACAGCGCGGCGCCATGATGCTCTGTCATGTGCCTTTGTCTCCCAGGTGCCTGGGTCAATGTTGAACTCCTTTAGAGAAGCTTTGAGGGTGTCTTTGTAGCGCTTTTTTTACCACCTTTCGAGCGCTTACCTTCTCTTATTTGGCCATACATGAGACGTTTTGGGATGCGGTGGTTCTCCCTCCTGCTTACGTGTCCTGCCCATCGCAGCTGGGACTGCATCAGGATTGTGTGGATGCTTTGAAGACCCGCTCTTTCAAGGACTTCAGTATCTGGCATTCTGTCTTGCCATTTGACATTTATTATTTTTATCAGGCATTACATGTGAAAGTGATTTAGTTTCTTAGCATGTCTTCTGTATACAGTCCATGTTTCTGAGGCATAGAGCAATATAGGTAGGATGACGGCACGGTAGACCCCTAGATTTGTGTTTATGGTGATACCACGTCTGTTCCAAACATTGTTTGATAGTCAGCCATATGATGCACTGGCCTTGGCAATGCGAAGGTTGATTTCGTTATCGATATTTATATTTCTGGAGAGTGTGCTGCCAAGATATGTGAATTTGTCCACTGCATTTATATCGTGTCCATTTATAGTTATGCTTTGATCCGAGTGGGCTTTCCCAGGAGCAGGTAAATATAAGACTTCAGTCTTATTTGTGTTAATGGTAAGGTCAAAGTCTGAGCATTCTCTTGAGAAGTCACTGACGATGCTCTGTAGATCGTCTTCAGGGCAGGCATTAAGGGCGTAGTCGTCAGCAAATAGCAAGTCACTAATTACTTCTGAATTTGTTTTTGATTTTGCTTTGAGCCGCCTCGGGTTGAATAGGCCACCATCAAATCTGTATGTTATATTTATTCCTTTGTTTTCTCTATCCGTTAATGCATAAGTCAGCATAGCGGAGAACATGATACTGAACAGTGTAGGTGCTAGGACACAGCCTTGTTTTACCCCGTTTGATACTTCGAAGGGCTCTGATGATTCACCACTTTCTTGGACACGGCCTTCATCGTATCGTGAAATAGACTCACCATGGTAATGAATTTTCGTGGACAGCCATACTTTGACATAATCTTCCAGAGACCTTCCCTGTTAACAGTGTCGAATGCCTAAGTTAGGTCGACATATATTGAGAAGAGGTCAGCATTTTGTTCTTGGCATTTTTCCTGTAGTTTCTTTGCCGCAAAGATCATGTCAATGGTTACGCGCTCTTTTCTGAAGCCGCACTGGCTTTCTGGTAGTAGACCATGTTCTATGTGTTGCATGAGCCGATTTAGTAGGATGTGTGCAAGGAATTTCCCAGCAATAGAAAGAAGAGATATCCCTCTATGGTTGTCGCAGATTTGGCGGTTTCCTTTTTGCTTGTATACATGGACAATTGTGGCATCTTTAAAGTCTTGTGGTATTGACTAATTTTCCCACATAATTAAAATAGCTCATGAAGTCTTTCGACCAGGGGTAGTCCACCTTTTTTGTAGACCTTTGCAGGAATGGAGTCAGCTCCTTGGGCTTTTCCGCTTGCAAGCTGTTGAATGGCAAGATCGGTTTCCTTTAGCGTGGGACGGTCATCCATTTTTCCATTTATTGGTACTTGCTGTAGCCTGTCTATGGCCGCTTTATGTATGATGGAAGGTGTATTGAGAACCTTTTCGAAGTGCTCGGCCCAGCGTTTTAGGATTTCTTCCTTATCTGTCAATAGAATTGTCCCATCAGCATTTAATAGAGGAGATGAGCCTGACTTTGGGGGTCCATAGATTTCGTTTATGGCACAGAAGAAGTTCTTCATGTCGTTGTTGTCTGCAAATTCCTGTATTTTTTCCACTTTCTTGCTAAGCCGGGTTTATTGCATTTGACGTAACTGTTTTAGCACTTTTTTGCGGATGTTGGTGAATGCATTTTTAGTGGACTGGGAGTTTGGGTTGTTAAGATACAGTTTATGGAGCTTGTGCTTTTCATCAGTTTTTTGAACTCAGTAATGTTTTCATCAAACCAGTCCTGATGCTTTCTCTCCATAGGTCCGAGTATGCTTAATGCTGTGCTATGGATAGCTTCTTTGAAACATTCCCAGCTTTTATCTACATTTGATTCAATTAGAGGTTTGGACTTGAAGCAGTTCTCTATCGTTAACAATTGAAATATGTTTCTTCCCGTTTAGTAAAGGCAGCTTTAAGGTCATGATTCTGTCACTAATTCCTTTGGGAGGCCCGACTAGTTTAGGTAAAATGATGTCTTCATGGCAAAGCCGACTCCGGATTCACGCCGTACTTCAGTGCTTCTACCGCTCCAGAAAAAAAGTATATCCAGATCCTCTTTCACAGAGTTCACCTTCATCTGCAAGTGGAGTCTCGCTTAGTGCTGCTACGTCAATATTATATCTGTGGCTCTGTGGCTACTAGTGCAGTTCGTCTTTGTGGCCTGTCAGATGTGTCATTGTGAAGAAGTGTGCGCACATTCCATGCGCCTATGTTAAGAGGAACTATTCTCGTCTTTTTCTTTTGATTTCGACCGCTTGTGTAGGGTTCCCGCAAACTGAGGTAGGCTGGCTAGGGTAGTTTAGAGCAGGCAATTTTTGGGGAACCTTTTCTAGTCCTGTCCTCATGCTATAGAGGTGAGCAGTGCACTCCTAAATAGGACTACTCAGCCGCTCAGGGGGCTGCTGGACTCCACTGCTGCTCTGTGTCAGTGGTGAACGAAAATATGGCCTGAGCCGCCTGTGTGCATGGTTGCAGCTACGGCTTCAGTGTGCCCACACCTACCGCTTCACTGCTTGCCTGTCGCCACAGGGCTATGGTTTGGTTGTGTTTTGGGGGGATGACAAGTGACTTGCGCTGGCATTTGGATTATAGTGAGGAGGATTCGCGCAACACGTCGACCTCACTCTCTCGCCCTATAGCCCTTTTTTTCCTTGTCCGGGGACAAGTTTGGATGTAGTGGATGATCAGAGACTTCCTGCGTGTTTTATCCTGCTCGCAAGTGCTCCACAGCACTGTGCTGGTATTTGCCTTTCTGTCCGATTTGCCGAATATTTAACGTTTTGCACAGGCCGCCAAGTCCAGACTTCACATGCTAGGTTTGACAAAAACCTCAGTGTACTAAGTGCCATGGGCACGTCAGAAACCCTCTGCCTGGTTTTGCCGGCCAGTCAAAGCCATTTCCGGGGTGTGGCCGCTGCGCATGCTACAGCTTCTGGGAGCCACAGGAGAGAGTTGGGTACCGAATGGGGACCAAGCCACCCTCGAAAAGAGGGTATGACTGCCTGTCCACTAGAGGTGCTACCCCTCCTAGATACCCAATACACCCAAACAAACACATACACACGCACATACACACTCTAACCCTAACCCTAACCATATGTATATAAATATACTAAACCAATCATTACAAAGCTATGGCAGATATCAAATTTTTAACTATTTACATCCATACTTTAAATACTAAACACAAATAAATAATACATCTTGCTAGGAAACATAAACCAGATTTTATTATTCTTCAGGAAACAAATATCTTCGACATTTATCAAGCAAATCAAACTACAACACACACGGGATTCAAGGGAGGTTATTTTAGCTTAGGAAGAAACTCTAAAGGAGTAGCCATTTTGCAAACATCCGAAAGATACAAAATGTCACACACTTACAACGACTATAATGGAAGGGTAATAGTAGTTAGAGTAGTTTCACAAGAACAGAAATACACATTAGTCAACATCTCCGCACCCGCTTAAAGAGGGAGAAAACAAAATAAACACCAGAAATAAAATCACGATAGGAACATGGAATGTGAGATCACTAAGAGACGATGGAAAAGTCGAAGAGCTCACACACGAACCTAACCGACTCCATTTCAACTCTCGGGAATGCGCTGGAAAAACATAGGTGAAACAACATCATAAGAGGGCAACAAATATTAATACAGTGGACTACAATATGTTCATGAACAAGGAGTAGGATTTCTTGTACACAGGAACTACAGCGACTGCGTTGTGAGCTGTTACCCTATTTCCAGTCGACTTATTTCCATACGCTTAAAGGCATCACCATTTAATATCACCATCATTCAAGTAAACGCTCATACGAAGATGAAGCAGTAGAAGAGTTTTATAAGCAATTACAGGAAATGGTCAATAAGGTCCCAAAAAAAGGACATCTTTGTGGTACATGGAGACTGGAATGCCAAAGTAGGAAGCAACTCCTACCAAATATGGAAAGGCACATGCGGAAGATACAGTAACCACACAACTACAAACGAGTACAGCGCTTACTAGAATATACGAAATACAACAATCTCGTACTGGCTAACACAGTAGTATGCCACAAAAAATAGCGTATATCCACATGGCACAATCCTAATGGAGAACACCACAACCAGATTGAATATATCATGGTGCAACAGCGTTTTAAGACAATCATCCATAGAGCCAAAACAATAAGTTTTCCTGGAGCTGACATTGGAAGCGACCATGACCTTTTTATGATGACCTTCAAACTACACCTAAAAAAGGTAATAAAACAAGGACCTATCAGGATAAAATTTATTTGATCTGGACAAGCTGAAAGACCCCAAAGTAGCCGCCATTATCGAGGCACAAATAGGAGGACGCTTTGCATCCCTCAATATCTTGGACCACAATGACCAGGATATCAACACACAAGTTAATATGCTAAACACACCAGTCACAGAAAGAGCCCGGGGAATACTAGGGAAGCTTTGCCCGCCCAAAAAACCCTGGCTAACAGAGGATATACTTCAACTCTGTGACAAGAGACGGGAGCTTAAAGGGAAAAAGTTTTCTGACCCAAAATATGACACCGAATACAAAAACGTCAACAAACGGATTAGAAAGGGAATGAAAGAAGCGAAGGAAAAGTGGATAGAGAACAAATGCAAAGAAATTGAACTGGGACTTAACAGGAATGACAGTAAAAAAGCCTACCAACTAGTGAAGGACCTCACTACCTCAAAGCATAGAAGAACCAACACGATACAAGAAAAAAACTATAGGTGCCTAACTGAGGAAAAAGATGTGTAATAAAGATGGACGGAATACTGTTCAGAACTGTATAATTTTGAAATCTCAGGAGATACAGAGATACTAAATGTCCCGGCAGTTTCCAACATGGACGACTATCGGCCGTAGTTAACAACATTCCTGGTAAACGTCTACAAGCGGGAGGATAAACTATGATAAACGCACTCTATACAGTTTGCAACAGGATTTGGCAATCAGGAAAATGGCCCAAACTCTAGACCCAGTCACTCATCATCACTTTTCCAAAGAAAGGCAACTTACAACTATGCCTAAACTATCGCACCATTAGCCTCATAAGCCATCCCAGCAAAGTGCTGTTAAAAATTATATTAAATCGACTAAAACCTATAGCAGACAAAATCATATCTGAAGAACAGGCGGGTTTTAGACATGGTCGCAGCACAACAGAGCAAATCCTAAACCTAAGAATAGTCTGTGAAAAATATCTCCAACACCAAGAGAATATTTCCCATTTCTTAATTAATTTCAAGAACGCTTTCGATCAAGTATGGCACGGGGCACTCTGGGCGACAATGGAAAAATATAACATTAAACAAACATAGCCAAAGTTATCCAGAACCTATACAAGGATGCTACCAGTGCGGTGTACTTCAACAACACTGTTGGAGAATGGTTCAAAACCACAGTTGGAGTAAGATAACGCTGCATCCTTTCACCAACACTCTTCAATATCTTCCTTGAAAGAATAATGGAAGATGTTCTCGATAATTGTGAAGGTACTGTAAGCACTGGAGAAAGAAAAGTTACAAACTTGCGCTTCGCAGATGACATTGCTAACCTAGAGGGAACAGAAGACAAACTAGCCGACCTAGTGATGTGCATTGACAAAACTTCAGCAGCTTATGGCATGCAAATTAATGCAGAAAAATCCAAATTATGAACAATAGTCAACAGGGCTTTACAAAGGCCATCAGTATTGGAGGCGAAAAGTAAACTAGCGTTAGCAGCATTAAATACCTCGGAGCTATTGTCTCGGAAGAGGGAACAAAGCCCGAACTAATGGTCCGAACAGCTCAGTCCACAGTTAATATGGAAAGACAAAGGCTTTGCCCTCGGCTACAAAATCAGACTGATGCGCTCCCTGGTAATGGTCACATTTCTATATGCTTGTGAGTCTTCGACGCTGACTGCAGAGCTAGAGAGGAGGATCCTAGCAATGGATTTGAGATGCTACAGAAGGATCCTAGGCATCACATTTAAAGACCGCATCACAAATCAAGAGATTAGAGACAGTGTTACTGCAGCGATCGGACCCCATGATGACCTGCTAACTACTGTGAAGAAACGAAAGATCAAAATGTATGGCCATGTAACAAGATCTTCGAGACTCGCAAAGACCAGGGAACAGTACCAGGAAAAAGAATGAGAGGCAGACACAGAAAGCGGTGGGAAGACAACATCAAAGAATGGACAGGCCTACCACATGTATCCATTAAAATTCTACATCTTTTAACTTATCTTTGCTAGATCTGGTACTAACCTTTCTATGACGAGATATGACCCTTATATGGTACTCTGCTTTGCCTTATCTTGCGCTGGTGATAGCTCAATTTTAGATTGTACTCCGCTACTCGAAGCATGTCAACAATTGCCTTTATCTATATCTCGGTCTGGTTCTAAAGTTTCTAAGAAAACTATGACTCATATAAGGTACTCTGCTTAGCCTTATTTTGAACTTATCAAATTTATTTTGATTTTGTACACGGTTATTCGTAGCATGAATTGTTTCAAAATGGTATCATGATACTCAATATCTCTACCAGCTACTATAATGTCGTACAAGATGACATACTTTCCTTCAATACTTTTAAATATTGCATCCATAACTCTTTGTTAAATTTTCTGGCGTTGATTTGATTCCCAAGGTAATCTTAACCTTCTATACCTTCCCAGAGGTGTGTTGAAATTTGTAAGAAAAGAAGAATCTCTTTCAATGCCTTGTCCGCATAAACCCTAACTTGGCATCGAGATCTGAAAATATCTTCGAACCTGAAATGTTAGGGATCACATCTTCAACAGTTTTCATCGAGTGAAATTCTGTCTGATTGCTTTATTGAGATCTTTTGGATCAATACATATTCTCACTTTGTCATTCCTTAACAAAACAACCATGGAACTACCCCATTTAGTAGGCTCATGTACTACAGCTACCGTTACCGGAAGTCTGAGTTTTACAACATCCACAAGAAATTATGTTCTTCGGTAAACTCACACCACTACTTTTTTAAAAAAATGAAGTAGAAACTCAAACAACTCCAGCGCTTCATTCCAAGAGAGATTACAAGATAACGCAAACTACCGACAGACTTCCGTTCCATCGACCGTCTCATAAACAATGAACTCACACCACTACACACTTAAAAAATGAATGGAAAACTCAGACAACGCCAATGCTTTGTCCCAAGGGAAACTACAAGAATATACAAATCATCCATCAATTGACTCACAAACAGTGAACACAAATGATATTCTCTACATTAAATAACAGAAATAGACCGAAAAGCTATCCAATGATATCTTTATGCTTGTCATCCTTGGGTAGTTGGAGCTACGGGAAGTCTTCCATGGAGCAAACCCATTCAGTAGACTCATGTATTGAAGCATACCGTTACCGGAAATCAGAGCTTTACAACACCGACAAGAATTTCTGTTTTTCGAAGAAACTCGCAACAACTTACAAAATGAAGGAGAAATGCAGAAAAGATTTTTTTTTCAAAGCGTTTTGATGTTACACAACTAAATTTGATAGCATTGTAAAGAAAAAAATGTAAACAAAAATTATATAGTAAGGAGCAAACATTTGCACATATGTAAAGTCAAAAATCGAATCCATATTGCAATCATACATTAATGGATCATTGCAGTGAGTCTTATTGCTTTCCCGTTGAAATATAGAAATTGCTAAACAATAGTTGGGTAGTTATTACCAGATTTAAAACAAATATTTTTACATTATTATAATAAAAAAAATTCCTCAAATGGAAATAGTAACATTAGGGACTGTCTTGCTTTCCCTTCTTCACACATTTAGGGATCATTTCTCGAGGTTTCATTGCTTTCCCAAGCCTATTCTCCCTATGACTCTATCAGACAGGTTTGTTACCTTGGTGGCAAGGAAGTAGTGTTCCGGTTCCCAAGGGAAACAATCAAAAGGTAGAGAATTATTTTTCGTACATATACTCATGATTTGGATATAGATCCTTAAAATGTTTCTTGCTCATGTTTCAGAAATATTCACGTATATTGCCATTGGTATCAATAATATACGTATTTGTTTATCTATAAAAATAAAACTTTGTTTATAAAAAAAATAATAACTGATGTATATAATTGATAAAGGTCATTAAAATGTTTCTTGCTCATGTTTTAGATATATTTATGTATGTTACCACCAATAATATACTGTAATAATCTAAGAGACAAGGCCATCTCAACGAGATATAGGTTTATTGACAAGACATCACAGATACACAAATAACATCTTCATTATACTACAGTGTCTCTATTTCCACTTCTAGCCTTGGGCGGAAGTCGTTACTCTCTTGTAAACATCACTAGAGGTGCGCTAGCCATACTTGCGATGCGCAATGGCGAAGTCGTAACAATACGTTTACCGTTTAAGTTTATTTATAAAAAAAAAAAAACTTTGTTTAAAACTGAAAAAAAGGAACCCCCCCCCCCCAAAAAAAAAAAAGGAGGCAAATAGCCCAAAAAAGAGGCAGAGCCCAAAAAGAGGGAAAGAAAAGAGACAAAAGCCCAAGGATTACTAGGATGTAAACAGCTCGACAACTGATGTCCAAAGCTAAAAATCTGTGGTTTCCAAAAAAAAAAGATCGACAAACAATTACACAAGATTACAAAGAGAGTTTGAATTATCACAGTGACGGGTCGTAGCGTGTGACGTATATTTAGCTTGTTTGGAGTCTAGGGGATGATTTTTTTTGAAATTATTACCCACTGACCCATTAGCAAATAAATCGAAAGCAGAAACGCAAAGAGACAAATAATAGAAGAAAGATACAAATGATGATAATATAAGAATATTTATTTACATAAAAATTTACATTTTAGAATAAAAAGGGGAGGGTTTATATCTAACTGTAATCAATACTATATTTGATCATCACTCTCGCACGTAATGAGAGAATATGTCACTTT
Source organism: Biomphalaria straminea (assembly GCA_021533235.1). NCBI lineage: Eukaryota > Metazoa > Mollusca > Gastropoda > Planorbidae > Biomphalaria > Biomphalaria straminea. The sequence continues at coordinate 482,841 of JADKLZ010000130.1, read as the reverse complement.
GCCCTTGGTACTTAGCTATTCGTCTAGCTTGCATTGCAGCTAACTGTATTTCCGGCTTAAAGGTGGCGCTCTAGCTAGTATAGGGACGCCAATAATATTGTCCTTGTGGAGTTTCAATCCAAAGTTATAGTATCTGTAGTGGGCACAGAAGGGCGGGTGGCAAGTACCGTGGGCGCTAATGCACTGTGGGGAGAGCTGATCTACCGTGGGCAGCGTCGTTAGCAGGGTATGTCGAGTGAGTTGCGAAGGTTTGGCGAAGATATGACGTCTCGCACAGACCCGTGGTCTATGGGATTGTCATGCCTAAAAGGTTGACAGGTGGACTGTCGAAAAGGGAGGCAAGTAGAGCCCATAGCGCCAAGTAGGTTGACAAGTGGTGACATGTAGCGCTTGAAATCACTAAATAGATATGTGACACTCGTAGTAGATCCAAATAGGCAGTTGACTGCTAAATAGACAGATAAGGCCGAATAGGGAGACAGCTGAGGGAGGCAGCGGATAAACAAAGTGAAGTTAGATCATGTTTTTCATGCATCTTATCCATGCCCTTGACTAAGGTGCATTCGTCAGATTGGTAAGGATAAGTCCAGTGAGTTGGCGAAGCTATGACGTTTTGCACATAACGGGGTCTATTTGGACATAGTGTCGAATAGGTTGACAAAGTGGCTGTCAAATAGGAAGGCTTGAGCCGATAGCGCCAAGTGATTTTAAGAGTAGTGATCTTTATCGCTAAAGAACACTTATCGATACGTGATACTCGTAGTAGATCCAAGTGAGCAGGCGAAACCAAATAGGCAAGTTGGCTTAGTAGGCCAAATGTGTTAGGCAGTGCTGGATAGCACGAAGTAGCAAATAAGTAGTGGTCTAAGTAAGCAGCAAATAGGCAGACACCTGAGGGATAATTAAGACAAGTTAGGACATGTCTCTCATGCATCTTATCGATGCCCTTGACTGAGATGCATACGTCAGAGTGGTACAAATGCTCAATAGCACATTGGGGAAAATGATAACAAATAGGATCGAAAAAATAGAGGGCCGATAGTATTTATAAAAAATGCACATAAAAGGGGAAATAATAATATGAAATGTACATGAAAGGGAAATTCATAATCTAAGTTAAGCACAAGTTGAAAGAGCGGGGGGGGGGGGAAGAAGAGTAGGAAGAAGTGGATGACGGTCAGTGACAATGACGCTAATGTTTTCAATAAGCAATGGGGGGGGTTGGGGTTTAGCAATGTGTGCCCTTCGGGGGGGGGGGGGGTGGAGGCAACTATTGCATAAGCAAATTAATTTAACAGGGGAGATTGTCACAGCCCAGTTTTAGAACCCCTGTGACATGGAGTGACAAACAGTCACATATTTTAATATTCCGTGCCTTCAGCACGAGAAAAATTGGGTGATTTTTTGAATAAGGATCCAAATTTAATCAGTTAGTATGAAACTCCAGCAGAGTAGAGAGGCTGTTCATTTTCCTCTGACTGTAATCTATATGTTTAACTAAGTTGATAGAAAGTGTTGAGTTACTATGATTTTTCTGGATTTATATTTGTGCTTTGTATTGATATATTGTGTGGCTTGATTCGCCAGTCTTATTATTACTATTTTATTAGATTAAATATCGTCTGCAAAAAACGGAGTTCCTTCATTTGTTTATACGTATGTGTTAAGATCATGGTATTTAGTAACGTTACGCGACTACCAAAGTAGTCCGGACAGTAAACCACATAAACTCGAGATCAGACGAGGTCTCATCACACAAACAGTCATACAGCAACTTCAGCTGTGACATTTTGGTGGCCATTAAATATGCCATTAATGACATAAAGAACCTACAAGCTCTTCAACAAGTAAATAACCGATCATCTACATTCCATCTAGCGGAGCAATACACGGACTTTTTTCTCTCCTGTCAACATGGCTCCAGAAACACCGCTGCTGAACTGAGAGGTAAAATAAATATCTAAGATTAGATCTACAAGCCAGCAGAAGCAACAAACGGATATCTAGACCGATCTTCACTCAACTTTTAGATCCAGGTACGCTCTAAACTACTACAAGCAAAATCGATACAGTGATTTCGACACGAGCGAGTCATTTGACGTCACTTTTCTAAATTCAGTCGCTTGGCCTCTACACAGCATGTCAAACTAGGTCTTATGCGGCCCTCGACCACATTGCATGAGGCCCGCTTGGCCACCTAAAAAAATATAAAAATAATGTTAAACTATTACGCTGAAAGACAATAGATGACAGGCTACTTGAATGGAAAAATAGTATTTGTTTAACTGAACAACGAGGGTTAGTCTGCAGTGAAAGCAAGCTACATTTATTCAAACTTCATTGCAAGCCATTTCAAATCATTTAATAAATGTGATTTTATGAAGGAGTGTTTCGTTAAAGCCGAAGTCATTTATTCAGAAAAAAAAGGAGAAAGCATTCAAATAAATAGAGATAACTAGTGACACTGTTGCAGATAGAATAAATGGCATGTCAGTCAGCTTGCTTGAACAATTAAAGAACGACAGAGCTGATTTTTAATTATTTTCATTGGGTCTGTATGAGTTTAACTGACGTAACGGGTGTAGCACGGTTGTCTATTTTTATAAGGGCCTTTAACAGGAATTATGACATATACCAGGAACTATTTGGGTACTGTTCTATGCATAACAAGAGAGGATGATTTTTGAGAAATGACAGGCGGAGAAAATGCAGTACAATTTATCTTGGAAAAGCTAGCTAGTCGAACAAATGTATGGCGCACCAACCATCAAATGAAATGGTTTTGATGCAAAGTTACTTGCAAAAATAAGAGAGGCTGATGCTAATTTTAAATTTCCTCATTTTCAGTGCATTATTATTATCTATATATATAATCCTCTAAGTAAAAGGTCAAACAACAATATGCAAGCAACAAGTAAATAGGGAAGATCCCATGGCGCAGCATGGTGTGAATGGAAATGGTGTATCCAAATCAGCACTATTTTCATTCATAAAATAGCATAGACATAAATAAATATAGACTGGAAAAAGGAATTAGCTTCATGTAACTTAATTTAATTTTTTATACACCTAAAAAATTAGCACTGGTCCAAGGAAAGTGCGGGACCCACTGGGGTCGCATATGTTGTAGTGTCTAAGGCCTGTCCTGGAAAATAGCGGCGTATGCTATGCCGCCGGTCGACTAGTATATATTTATACAGGACATATGTACTCTTACCTACTTTGTTTAAGAAAAACAGGATCATAGCTGTGACAGTGACTAGAGAGATGAAGCAGTTATCCTAGAACTGGAGTCTATTTAGAAGCACAAAATAATAGACCATTTTATTGGAGATTTTAACCATAAACTAAACAACGGAGGGGGGGGCGCTGAGCATAAAATGGGGACTTAGAGATGAAAGAAGAAACTGGATCTGCACTGAAAAAAAACAAAGAAAACAAAATGTCTTCTAAATAAAAGCTGAGCGATTGGATCAAATATAGTTAGCTCGCTTCTAGTTATTATTATTATAGCTTTTATATAGTCCACTTTCATGCTTATAGCATTTGTGGACCAGTGGGGGTGTGGAATCTAAGAGTTGGTTTTCCCTGCTGCTTTTAGGCGCTCTGCCGAGTCGGGTGTCGGACTTTGAACCTGCTTCTAGGTAGCCAAGCCAAGTTGAAGCGCACTTAACCTCTCGATCACGCGATTTGATTTGATTCTGAAAATGCTGCTGGAAATGTGCAATTAGAGCTGATGGAATAGAAGTCAGATTCTTAGTTGAAATAGAAGAATATTGAAATGTCTGTGTCAAAATTTTACAGTCATTTACCCTGAACGGTTCGTTAGATTACGGAAATTTGCAGCTATAATTCTTGATATTTTTGCATGCACTGGTCTCTGTGAGCAGTTCTTTTCCATAATAATAGCAATTAAAACACCTCACCTTTCGAGATTATCTGATCAAAATTTATCATCTGTGATGAAAGCGTCAGTGGCAAACAAACTTCAACCTGACATTAATGGTATCCCAAAAAATATGGCAAGCATCAGGACAAAGAAAATAATGCGTAATTATTGAAATTTTTAATAAGCCAATTGTACTACGGATTTAGCTAAGGGACAGGTATGCCATTAATTATTGTATTATATTCTATTATTTCTAATTTACATAAAACTAGTAGGCGGTTTTAAAACTCATTTTTTTTTTACTGCGACCCCTCAGGTCATAGTAAGTTGGTTATGCGGCCCATATACCTTAATGAGTTTGACATGCCTGGCCTAGCGTATTCAAAGTAGGTCAGCAAGAGAATTACTTATCTACAAATAGAAAGTGAACCAAATGAGCTGCCCTCGCAAATCTTTTAAGATAATTCAACAGCTAATTCAAGTAAACATATATACTATGATTATTATCCATCACTCAAAAAGTAATCTATATATATATTCCTCTAAGTCTGAGGTCAAACAACAACATGCAAGCAACAACAAGCAAGCAAATAGGTAAGATCCCATGGCGTACGCACCACGGTGTGAATGTAAATTGGTGCATCCCAATCCGCACTATTTTGTGAATGAAAGTGGTGTTTATATAATTATCTCTTCTTCTCAGATTATTGTCATAATATTAAAAGTATTTCCACATTATTGTGTCGTTAGACTATTGAAACTAGAACAACAACAATACACGGATAGAGTATACTCTCAGGTTTCACTTTAGAAAGTATTTTAATTACGCACATTCGTTCATTAGACATGATTACGAAAGGTAACTCATCTCTCTATTCCTAGATCTAGATCTAAAACTCGAAATCAACTCTAAGAAGATTATAGAACTTCTCTTCGCAAGTATAGTTTTATGCTTTAGCACATGAACATACTAATTATAGTCCATTTAATCAAATTAACATTCAAATTTGTTTTTCTAAAGCATTGTTACATGAGTGCAGCTATATTCTTAATATCGCGTAAATTAAGGTCAATTAGCCATTTTTTTTAGCTCCATTCATAGTACTCTTCATTCATGAATTCACGCATCCGCTTTACTTATAACAAGCAAATGGGAAGATCCCATGGTGCAACATGATGTGAATGGGAAATAATATATCCAAAATCCGCACTATTTTTATTCACAAAATAGCATAGCATAATTTTTTTTACTTTAAAAAGATTTTAATAATGTCCAGCAATTTCCAGGACTTTTTCAACCGGCGGCATAGCATTTAATAACATTTCAGGAGATTTCCAGGGGGCTCCTGGTAAATTAAGAGGCCGCGGGAAATCTGTTATGTTTTATAAAATGGTTCAATTTAATAATTTATACACCTAAAAATTAGCACGGGTCCAAAGAAAGTTCGGAACCCACTGTGGTCGCATATGTTGTAGTATGTTTTATTCATGAATTCACTTATAACAAGTAAATGGGAAGATCCAATGGCGCAGCAAGGTGTGAATGAAAATGGTGTATCCAAATCCGCACTCTTTTCATTCACAAAATAGCATAGACATAAATAAATATAGACTGGAAAAAGGAATTAACTTCATGTAACTTAATTTAATAATTTATACACCTAAAACAATAGCACGGGTCCAATAAAAGTGCGGGACTCACTGCGGTCGCATATGTTGCAGTGCCTAAGACCTGCCCTGGAAAATAGCGGCGTATGCTATGCCGCCGGTCGACTAGTTAATATATAATCTCGTCTTGAACATATCAGCAAGAAACAGCAGTCTACAAAGAAACTACAGATCGACAGAAAGTCAAAGAGCCATTTTGGACTTAATATCAATTGATGGTCGCACCAGGTCAATGCCCATTCAACTTAGACTCTTTCTGTGACCTACTAATGTAACATCTTCATAGAGATGAGAGCTTATCCATCTATTTTTGTATGCAACTCAATACACAACCGCCTGATAAGCTGCAAAGTGAGTGAACAGTTCCTGAAGACAAGCTGCAATACAACGAAGTGTCTGTCCTGATAAACCAGACGTCATTCAAGTCATCGTCTTCGGGTAAACGTCTTTCAGACTCGCCCATGCATATGTCACTGGCTGTGTTTACAACAGGACAATGCTAGGTATAATTTGAGCACAATTATACCCACATATCTAAATGTATTAGATGTCATACCTGTCTTATAAATATATTTATGGTAAATAACTTGACTCATTGTCACTACAATATTAAAGAGGAGTACCACACACTGTTACCTGTTAAGCGGTTTACTACTAAGTCATTTTTATTGGATTATTCTATTGTCTGTATTGACATTGTGCTCCAGTATCAAGTACCTTTGGATTATATTGTATAACAAGTCATCGTGCTCATATATTTATATGATTATTATAAGTGTCTATTGAATTATTGAAGCTCATAATTTTTAAGTTCCTATAAGTGGATTATTTTGACTAAACCTGGATTATTATTTCATCGGTGTACTATTTCATTGGATTACTTTACGACTGGATTATCATTGACTACTTGAAGAAAGATCTACAATAAGAAGCCCTGTAAGTTGAAATGAGTTTTGAATGAATATATTATTAATTGGTAATAAGTATAAGTATTGGTGACTATTAAATATAGTCAGAAAATAATTGATCTTATTTTTTTACATCTATCTTAACTGTTTCTTGGGCGGTGGAGCGGGATTATCAAATAACACCTTTGATAAGTTCTTCTAGGGATATCCTATTTGTTCTGTAACCTCTATAAGGCCCAATGCGTTTGAGGCTCTCCTTGTTGGAGAATATAGTGGGAAAATATCTATTTAGCTGTAGAGTCTTGTTTGTATTTCTGTCAGTGTACTTAATTTGTATCTATATTGTTGTTTGTTTAAAAAAGTTCTGTCTCTATATATATATGTATTTCTTCCGTCGCATTTCTACTTTTTATTGATTTCTTTAAAGCAGACTGTGTTGTTTTATATATTATTTCTGTGTTTGTCCTTTTTCTTATATTGTATATGTACCTCTTTCTTTTATTATTTTACTTTTTTTTTCTATTTTACTCTGGCACAACAGCAGACATTTATAGCATATGTTGATATTTATGAGTATTGAAATTTAAATATTTTATGACACTGAGTTGTATAACTCATTTTGAACTTGATCTAGACATTTGTTGGCTTTTTTTTTCATTACAGTTTTCATTATATGATAACTATTGATTGATTTTTTGTTGTATAATACACACATGCAAAGTAAGTGACACACATTTTAGTGATAAGTATAACACAATCAGGGGCGGACTGGCTATATGGGCATTCGGGAAAATGCCCGGTGGGCCGGTACCCAAGTGGGCCGGTAGGGCCACCGAAAGGACCGCATGAACGCCAGTAAATTTTCTCGAGATTCGTATTATTCTCTTTAAAGGCAACACCTTGAGCGTCATCATTAAATACATATACATTTTACACTTTTCAAGTCTAATACTAATCTAAAGTATTGTCGTAAATTTCCTTTTTTCATCCGTCTATGTTAGGGGCTCTCAACCTGTGGGTCGCGATCCCCTTGAGGATCGATTGACCATTTGCCAGGGGTCATCTAAGACCATCGGAAATATGGATTGTTATTGTCTATTCTTCTATTTCTGTATGTGTGTGGGGGTGGTCGCGGCAGAGTGGGGGATTGTAAAAAGAGGTCGCCGAAATTAAAAGGGTGATAACCGCTGGTCTACGGTGCTTCTTGTAGACGTCACTAAACAAGAAAATCAAGGCCTTTATTTCTTATAGAGATCGACGTTAGTGTGAATCTTTATAAGGATCAACAACAACCTTCGATGTCCTATAGAGAACATGTCCAGTCACATACGAATTCTTTTTTTTTTATAGAGTTGGCCCGCTACGAAATCCTTCACAAATCACAATGATTATCATGAACAGTGTTGCAATGTGTTGATTGGAATTAAAATGCAAAAGAATCTAAAAAAAGTGAAACGAAGGAGCAGACAATATTGTCAATAAGTAACAACTATTGCTGAAATGCTGTGCAAAACAATATTATAAACTGAGATTATGTTATCACACAAATTCAGAGGCGGCTCCTATCGAATTTAAAAATAGACCAGGAATATTCAAGTCATAGTCTTATTTTGATCGTTTATTTTAAAGTAATACAATTTTAAAATCATTTGACGTTATTTTTCACATAAAAACAAACAGGACAACACTTTGATAAGACTCTTCAAACACTCTTCTGGGATAAGTAGAGTATCGTTAACTGATCAACTAAGAACTTTTTTTTTAAATTTTGGGATCTTTGGGCGCCTCTGAGACCACCCAGCTCTAATGGGTGCCTGACATTAGTTGGGGAAAAGCGGTTGCTCGTTGTGCTGACAACATTACACCCTCGTTAACAGGAGGCGACAGAAGCAGATGACCTTTACATCATATGTCATATAGACCGCAAGATCTGAAAGGGAAACTTTACTTACTTTATTATTGGGTAATTGTGTACTATGCGATTTGCATCAGATTCACTTCTAAATGTTTACATAATAAATAAATCGTCACCCCCTAGGCAGTAAGACCATAAGCTATATCTTATTAATTTATAGATGTAAATTTAGTTCAAATTGTTTAATACATTTAAATCTAGATCTACGTCTGGCCTCTATTTAGTCTACTTTAGATTGTTGTCATTCACCAACTTTATGGCTTTACGCCATAGAAAACATTAATGCCAAGACAACAAAGTTATAGACTTACATCGAAATTCAAAGAAACTAGAAAATGAGATTATCTTGACAGCCTTCGTTTTACTGGACGTAAGGATATTAAAAACAAGTGGACATGTTATGTTGTGTATGTGTGTAGCCAGCTTTACGATGCAATCAAACTAGGTTTTCAAGTTATCGAGAAAGCAGTACATAATAGTAAAGTTCTCTCTCAGACCTTGCGATCTATAATACAAACGTTAAGATTTTCTGTTTCTTTGCCAATGGCTAACGAGCAGGGTGTCATGTGGCCATCACAATGACCAACAGCCTTTACTTTCTCAACTAAAGACAGCCGTTAAAGTTAGGTCAACCTAAGGGGGCCCTAAGAATCCCAAAATTCAAAATCCTAGTATTCATTGAGATTCGAACCAAGGACCCCAGGTTCGGAAGCGCTTAACAACTCAGCCACAGCGCCCCCATGACCTTGTGAGTTGGAAAGTTAAAATAATGGAGGATGAAGAGTTGTATTTGTAAATTGAAGTTCAGATGTCTTGTCAGATATATTCGTTAATAGGGGATGTTCAGATGTCTGTAATGTAAATGCTAATGTATATGGTAGCAAGAACTTTTCACAATAAGAGATTCCCCATTCCAAGTGTTATACTTTATTCATTTAGTAATAGCATTTGCTCAAAATCATCTAACAAATTATTCATATACTAACTACTTCCGATACATTATTAAGATTTACACAATGCTTTTGAGGTCAGGCATGATTGGACGCTCATCATGTGGCATACAGTGGGCCGGATTGTTTAGAAATGCCCGGGCCGGTTTTGTCTCCCAGTCCGCCCCTGAACACAATACATTTTCTCTCATTTATTTCACTATCTTTGATCATACATTCACAAAGCATTAAACATGTCTTCTTATGACAAAATCTTAGAGCTAGTGAAGGTAATGGAGCTAGAAGGGGAAGAAAAGAAAGTTCATTAAAAAAGAGTTAGATAAGTTAGAAAATAAAGAAAAAGAAGATAGAAATAGGACAGAAAAGAAAGAAAAAGAAGATAGGGAGGATAGGAAACAAAAAGAAAAAGAAGATAGAGATAGGGAAGAAAGAAATACAAAGAGAATGAGAAAGAATTAAAAGAACTAGAAACAAAACGAAAGGAACTTGAGGCAAAACAAAAAGAGAGTCAGGACAAAGTAGAGTTAGCTAAACTAGAGGCTGCCAAAACAAATCCAAGTATTTTGACCCAACAGTCTAACACAAAGCCATTCATCTCCAAATTTCATAAGTTTAATTCCAAAGATGAGACCCTTGAAAACTACCTAGTCCAATTTGAGCATATTCACAATCTTAACAATGAAGACATGGCCAAACATTTATTAGCAAATTTGTCAGGAGAACCCCTCAACATCATTTCCACATTAGCAGTAGACCAAAAGAAAGTTTATGCAGCAGTAAAGACGAGACTCTTAGACCATTATGGGAAGAACTCGGAATTTTATAGAAAACAATTTAGAGATACTAAAGTTAGGAAGGACGGAGACTTTAACAAAATAATATTCGACACGAGGACTAATATGATAAAGTGGTTAGAGCTAGCGAAATGTGACATTAAGGACCCTACACAAATACTAGACATGCTACTAATTGACAATGTGCTCAATAATGTGACTAATTTGGTATTCCTTTTCCTTAAAGAAAAGAAGATCAAAACAGACTCTGAACTTATCACCAACTTAAATTTATTCAACGACAGTCACCCATTGACAAAAGGGACTTACATCAGCTGGTAGCGACTGCACCAACATCCAACAACAACAGTAGTGACAAATACAAGTGGTCTAACACTAAGACTTGTTTTAATTGTGGACGTAAAGGTCACGTCAAGAACCAATGTAAAGCTCATAGAAACTACAGTAACAACTACAGATACAGAAGCCACACTAATTTTCATAACCCAAACAGCTATAATCACAACTATAAATACAATAATAGACCATATAGACCACACCAGGGTGCAAGCCCTAATGATAGAAGAAATTTTACAAACAATTACTACCAGCATAACGACTATAACAACAACAACAGACAATCCAGGAGAGAATATGCAATCAAACAAGTCCAAAATAAAGGTGTCCCCATCATATGTCAATTTTAAGAAAGTGGGATCGATTCGCGATAGTGGAGCCACAGCAATAATAGTTAAAGCCTCTTTGGTTGAACCAGGACAGTATTTAGAACATACAGTTAAGTCACATATGCAAATATACAAAAGTTTGACATTTGTAAGACCGCTAAAGGTTTTATAGAATCCTCCTGGATCACAGGAGAACTAGAAGCCATAATTATGAACATCCCAGCACAGGACATAATAATAGGCAACGTAGAGGGCGTAAAAGATCCAACATTAGAAGAAGTTATGCAATGGGCTGAAGATAGGCAAAAACACTCCCCACTTAAACATGAGGTACTAGCAGTTGAAACCAGATCACATAAAAGAATAACACCAGAAATAGAATGCCACACTGCACTATTTAAGGACAACTCAAATAATGACCACAATAGAAACAGAAATGGTAGAAACAACTATTGCCCATACAATGGCTACAACAATAATAGTGACAGTAATTACATTGATAATTGTACTAATGAAAACAATGACACACCAAATGACAACAATGAAATTACAACAAACAATAACATCAATGACCACAACAACAACACTATTGAAATAAATCATGCTGACAACCTTATTAGAATAGAAAATTTATCAAGATACATTAGATGGCAAATTATCATGAAAGAATTTAAAAAAGGTAGCAGATGTTAAATGAGTAGACATCAGAACTCAAGATAGAGCAAACAAAATAGCTTTTGTGCATACATTACAGTCCAATATGAAAATATGTAGTTCTAGTACATTCAGTTGTAAAACTCAAGAATTACTTGTTAGGAAGATTTTTAGCATTAAGTGTGATCACAAACCTCTATTAGCACTCAAAAGAAAAGATCTTAAAAATTACAGAATAAACAGATGGACACTCATTCTCTCAGATTACAAATTTGATTTACAGAGTTTTCCAGGACATGAAAATGTAGTAGTTGACTTTTTATCCAGATATATAATACATGAAAATGAAGCAAGTGAAAACAATGACATCAAACACATTAGCCAGGACAATCTAACAGAGTAGATAACTATCACGTCACATAGAAACAAGCAACAGTAGTCAACTAGGTCAACTCAACATTTTACACATTTTTTTAAATTGGTCATGACACTTTATTGTCACTTTTTCTCTAAGGTCATCATGACATTTCAATTTCTATTGAGCTATTGTGCTTACGATCAGTAACAGATCATCTACTTATTTATTGTATTTTATTGTGAACTTGTAATATGACAAATACCAGATGTGTTTACTTGTGTGTACACATTTTGTTTTTCTACTGAGCATGCACAGCTATGTAAACAATGGGATGTAAACAACAGTGAACTCCTTGAACTGTTGACCTGAATTTTTTTTCAAAACAACTCACAAATGTAAATATTGTTGATTTTTTTTACACACTTGAATACTACAATGAATGTTTACAAACATGAAATTTTTTTTACTACTGTACTTCAATATTACACTTAGACTATTTATAGTAGTCTTATGCAAGGTCAAACTTGAAGTTGATTGACATGTCACTATGAACTTTTTTTGATGATAACTTAGAATAATATTTTGACACAGCATATTACAGTTGTAAATAAATATGGAACATTTTTCTTTTTGTATTTATTTTGAGTAAATTTACTCAGTGTGTCAAATGATACACGTTGAAATGAGGTGTTCAACTAGAGCTACATGAAGATATTGGATAACTTTTTTTTTCTGCTTTTTGTATTTTGTCTAGCATGCTAACTGCATGTACACATTTTTTTTTTCAATACAAATGTATGTATTAAGCTGTTAATTGAATCTTTAACATGGATTGATTATATCTGACAACAGTAACATAATGAATGAACTATGACCATTTTATAAGCAATTAGTTTGGTTTATTTAAATGATTTTGCTTGCAAGTGAATTAAGTATATAAATCATTACACTCTTTGAAGTGAACTCAGTATTTAATATGATGTTGTACATTATTATTAAGAATATAAAAGATGAAGTGAGTAATTGAAATGAATTTAGAGCACTTGATTGTGTAATTGAATTAAGATAGTATATATCATTTTTCATTGATACTAAAGTCAAGTATACTTTGTCCAAGATTTTTGGACAAAAATCTTTTTTGGGGTGTGGCGCGTATGTCACAGCCCACTTTTAGAACCCATGTGACATGGAGTGACATACAGTCACATATTTTAATATTCCGTGCCTTCAGCACGAGAAAAATTGGGTGAGCTTTTGAATAAGGATCAAAATTTAATCAGTTAGTATGAAACTCCGGCAGAGTAGAGAAGCTGTACATTTTCCTCTGACTGTAATATATATGTTTAACTAAGTTGATAGAAAGTGTTGAGTTAATATGATTTTTCTGGATTAATATTTGTGCTTTGTATTAATATATTGTGTGGCACGATTCGCCAGTCTTATTATTACTATTTTATTAGATTAAACATCGTCTGCAAAAAACGGAGTTCCTTCATTATACGTATGTGTTAAGATCGTTACTTAGTAACGTTACTCGACTACCAAAGTAGTCCGGACAGTAAACCACATAAACTCGAGATCAGAAGAGGTCTTTGTGACAGAGATCATTCTTCATTTCTCTTCTAAGCGCAATGCCAGTGGAGTGCAATAGTGAAATTATCAAGCCGACCAGCCGAGATAAAGAAAATAAAATAAGATGTACATACATATACAATGTTGCGTCAATGACCAATTAAATAACGAGGCAATAATATTGCCGATATATGCAAAGGTTACGTTTTCTACTTACGACAGTGAGAAATACACAATTTACTACTAAAATAAAAATGATCTAAATACAACACACAGGATAATATCTAAAAGGAAATATACACAAGGTAATAAAATGGAAGTGTGATTTACGATCGGCTTAACTCAACACCAATGAATAAGATAGTCCAGACCCGTGTTAGCGAGAGAGCGTAAATGAGCTAGTGGCTATTTAAATAGTCCAGCTTATAAAGTCGGAAGTAAGGCCGGAAACAGGAAATGTGATAAGATAGGGATTATCTCTCACGTGGTGGACTCGATACGAATATTGGGAAAGTCACGTGACGTGTGGACACGAGTTATCTCTTTAATCATAGAGAGCCGCCGGTATTTGTGGACGAAATTCCAGGTGGTGTCGACCGAGAAGGTTGGACATCCGGCGCCTCAGACCGATTCAAGCGACTGTTTGTTTGATCTTTTCCCCGGTCAAAGGGTGATAAATGAAACGTCGCGGCCTAGCTCTAGACTCGGATCCCTGTTGGATCTGCCTATTCGCAAGAAATATTCAACGCGTGATTTAATTTTGATGGTCAAAAGTAATAATGTTATCAAAGATTCATTTGCCGTTGTAAAAAAAAAAATATGCTTTACATGTTTCGGGCGTTCCTTCTAAGTTTAAAATAAGTAAGAAAAAAAAAAGAAAAACATAAATAAATATATTGTACTTGTCGTTTGATGTCTCAGCACAGTTAGACCTATAAACAGAGATATCGCCATTGTAATTTAAATGGAATGAGAATGAGGATGTATATCTACCTAGATTAAACTTCTGATTTAGCAATCTTAAGATCTATATATAGGCTACTAGATCTAAGTCTAAAATATAAATTTAGAATAACGTAGATGTAATTAAGATAAGATTTTTTTTAAAAAAATCCTAAATAATATATTAATAGAATAAATGCAACACTAAATTTAAAAATCGTTGTTTAGTTTTAGTATATTATAACATGCAATATTGATCAAGATGTTTTTAAATTGAAAACTACACCTTAAGCCTAGAAATTGTAATTCTCCGTTTGTTCTAGCCTATATAAGTCTTAACTAGATCTA
>JADKLZ010000130.1:443864-467778 GCA_021533235.1 Biomphalaria straminea | reverse complement strand
TAATAAAAAATCTAGAGCTAGTTTAAAAAATCAAGATTAGATCTAAATCAAGATACCATTCCTTTTTTAAACGAGAGTCACATAACGAGGCTTAATGTGTGGCATTTTACGTGGGAAGACCTATTCCCTTTTCAACTTCTTGTGTTGCTAAAGAGACCAATCCTTGATACACAGCTGCGGTTGCAGGTTGTGCATATAAATTTACAAGGCGGAGCTGCATTTTAAGCCTTCTTTCTGCTTCTGTTATGTTTAGCATCTGCAATCAGAGACCCTTCTCTTATGCTCTCACTCAATGTGGATCTATCCATTGCTACATTTTCCCACCTGCTAGTGTTGATTTTTAAAAACTTCATGTCACGTTTGCACACGTCTGTATACCGTAAAAGTAGGCGACCAGCGGCTCTCCTACCTTTAATAAGATCGCCATACAGTATATCTTGTGGTAGTCTACCTTCTGGCATTCTGTGAAAGGGGCCGAGCCAGCCAAGGCGTCTGCTGCTGATAATAGAGCGGATGTCCTGAGACCCTGCTCTTTGAAGCACTTCCTCATTTGTTATCTTGCCACCTTATTTTAAAGATCCGCCTTAGGCATCGGAGGTGGAAGACATTCAGCTTTTTTTCTGCCATGAGTAGGTTGACCATGTTTCACTTTCGAGGCTTAATAAACATTACTATACCGAGTTCTTTTAACATTTCATTTGAAGAATTAATTCCATGTGACGTCAAAGAAATAAAAAAAAACACTACGTCCCACAGTTAAGGGAGACTAAAAATCACTTTCATCAATACGAGCCATTTATCGAGGGTTTACAGACATTAGTGCACCGAGTGCATTCTTTTAGCAATACATTTGAAGATTCCATTTACTTGACGTCAAAGGAAAAAATTCCATTACCTTATAGTAGGTGTAACGAACTTAGTTTAACCTTTCGATAGTTCTAGACGCCAGGTCAACTCAGTGCGATGTCCAGCGTAAACAAATTAATTTTAGAAAAGGGGAAAAGGAGTTAGTCGGGGTTCTCGCACAGTAATGGTATTTATACAGCGAAAGTCCTCTCATAGCAGAAGTTTTATATAGCGATGGTCCATTGTTTAATCTTCTCTTTATAAAGAAATAGTAGTAGAAGTTTGATGTTAAGAAGTTGTTGTATATAAGTGAAGTTTTATTTATATTAAAGTAAAGATTACAGAAGTGTTTGTTCAAGAAAGTAGAAAGTGTATAAAAATGTTGTTGTAATAAAACATAGAGTTTCTTTCTTCATTAAATTTGAGTTATCAACTCCATATTATTAACAATCCTCGGCGTGTGACAGTGAGAAAGTAACGTCACATATATTGACACCTCCGACGAAAAAAAAGTCATTTACATTTATTGGCACGTTCGCAGAAGGCATATCACATGTCACCGCTGTACGAAAGAAGGCATTGACATTTATGACACATCCACGAAAGAAGGCATTTGCATATCAAGACATCGGCGACGACTATAATCTCATACTGCATTCCAGAGAATAAAGTCGTCATATTTATTGCAACTCTGTTAAACAAAGGCATTACATTCAAGTATTTTCTACGAGTTATTTCAAGCCTCTGACAAAATATTTATAGCCTCTCTAAACGATAAATCCTCAAAAGAAAGCCTTACAAGAAAAGACTCTTGCAGAAAACTTTCAACGAAAAGAACACATAACATTCTATCAACACTGACCGCTTGTTCATTCCTCAAGAAAAACAAACCGATCGATATTTAACTAGGTCAGCCCTCTTTCACCTGTATCAGAACGAACGGGTCAAGGAGGTCAAGCTTGTAAACATTGGTCATTCATGAGTTTTTAAGCTTCACAGCAGGGGCGTAGCTAGGGGTTCGGGGGCCCAGGGGGGATCGACCTCTTTGGGGGCCCCTTGCATTTTCACATTATTAAGACTCTTTTAATGATTAATGCCGTTGTTTATTAGCTAAATAATGCACTAGTGACAAATCTCAATTCATATCGCTTCACTTCGTGCATTCTATGCAGCAAAGACATGTATAACATCACATAAAAATCTATGCTTTATAGCATTTAAGACTTCACTGATATTAAAGCCATGATAAGCCTTTTTTTGTGTCATTGTGCTCTTGTGATAGTTTTTGATGAACTTGAGCTTTGAGAATGACGCAACGGAAGTGGCCTGAGTTTGCGGTATTCGGAGGAGTTTGCAAGGTTTGAGCACACGTAATTACCATATGAAGCCTGTTTCCGCAATATGTCTATTGTGGATTGTATTACTGGTTTGTTGATGAAAACTGCTCGCACATCAATTACATCATTGAACAAGCGATTTGCCATTTATTTCATCATACAAACAGGAAAAAGTAACATAGTTTGTCATAAGCGTGTCATCATCCAACAGGTGTCTTGGTTCAAGAAGAAACCCAAAGGTATCCATTGTTTTCCAGCCTTTGTAATCTATCCTTCATCCCCATATGAAATCTGTCCAGCACTTCTGTCGCAAACTTTTGAATTGCAGTTTTATTGACAGTCCTACATTATAACTCAACTTCCTATAAAGTCTTTTCTTTCTTCTGGTTGGTTTGATTACAGGGAATCCATATTATTCACTACCTGCTTTTGCTTTTTCGTTGGATTGGGTGATCAGCTTCATCCGTTTCTCATCATTTTGCAGAAAGCTTAAATGAGTTTCAATATATTTATTGTTTTTATTTTGTGCGAAAGCAAAAGAAATACAGTTCTCCCCACATAAAAAGGACCTATATATTGCTATGCTCGAGTATACAAATACTCCGATTAGAATCACAAATGCGGATGAGTAGAAGACTCAGGGACAACATTCCAACTGATCCCAAACTGTTGAAACCATCGGTAACCGAAAATGCAGAGACATTACTCAACAAACGACAGATGAAAAGCAAATTGAAATACGATGCAAATGCAAAACTACCTAAAGATTACTCTGTCGGAGAGAAAGCGAGAGTTCGTCTAGGAAAAAAACTTGGTAGAAAGCAGTTGTCATAAAAAAAATCATTCCTCACCCAGATCTTACATCATAAAAAAACGATGGGAAAACAAACAGAAAAATAAACGCATTTTGAACAAGAGTTTCGATGAAGATATCTCTAGGTACTATTATACCGACAAAGGCAGTACAGACGAACAGTAAACTGTTAGAACAAACGAAACAGAGACCAGCGTCTAGAGAACCTTTTGTGCCAATCAAGACAACCAGAAGTGGTCAAAATATTAAAGTTTCTAGTAGATATCAGTCTTAAGAACTTTAAAAGGAAGGATGTGATAATAACTTCAAAAGGATGGATATCTGGGGGTTAATTTGGAAAAAAAAAGTTGAACAATTCATGTACAGTTCCAAAAAAGGTGACAATTGTTTGATCTGTGTCAGCAGAATGAAAAGCTGCCAGGTTGAGAAACTGATTATCACAGTTAAGAAATATTGCTTTCGGATTTATGCCTAACAGACGTATCCGCAGGCCAGACAGATCGGCCACTCATTGTGGCTGCGTTATCATAGCGTTATCATAGGTTTAACCAATGCATCACGCTGTTTTGTAGCCCCACCCTGGTCAACTCGAATAATGGACAATTCTAGCATTATTAGGAATAACTTATGGATCTGCCATACTGGAATTCGCTGTATATCATACAGTCTTAGTCCTGGCTAGTAGCGGGCTTAGAGGGTGGCAAGTAGGGCAGCCGCCCCAGGCCCCGCGGTCGGAGATTTTATTGTCACAAACACCACATTTTTCTAATAAAATCTGATTGGATGTCGATGTTAATATACGAAATAAAATATTTGGATTGGTTGCTTATTGTGTTTTCGTCCCAATAGGCTATGGTCATGGGAGTAATTTTTAAACTTTTTTTTAAGTTGAAAGAATTTTCTTTATGCAGAACAATTACAATACAGTATATTTAGGACAATAGTAAGGCAACAATGGCTACGCAATGTTCTATCTTTTGTCACAAAAATAAGGAAGGCCCACAGCGTTAAGGCGAACACGCTGTCTTGTTATTGTTACAGCCAGTGCCGGTCCTAGCAATTGCGGGGCCCTGTGCGAAACTGATAGCGCGGGGCCTAGTCTGTGTGGGAACAAGGATAATAAGGGAAATTTAGGATTTTTTATAAGAACAAAAAATCGACTTTCAATTTCATTAATACATAGCTAAGTTAAAAATTTCGATCAAATTAACTTTACGAGCCTTGTAACCTATAGCATATGTACACTTCAATGACCATAAAAGTAAATAAAGTATTGGGACTTCCAATACGAATAGTAATTCTCCCGATTATTACATATTATTACATGAAAGCTGACAATGCCTTTATTCCTTTATCGCGCGTAGGGTTGGCGTTTACAGCAATGAATGACATCAACAAATGGCAATATGGCTAATTTATCTGGAGATTTTTATGAGTTTTTATGAGGCTTTAGTCAATGCGGGAGATTTTCGTTTATATTTTGAATTAGCGCGAAGCCTATGAAAGCGCGGGGGCCACTGCGACCGCATAGGTTGCAGTGGCCTAAGACCGGCCCTGGTTACAGCGTTAGAGACGGATAAGCCGGTTAGCGTGATGTGGTACGGTATATATATTTAATCCTTACGGGGCCCCGCACATGACACACGCACAGGGCCCGGCGCACTTCTAAGGACTCCCCTGTTCGTGGCAACAAAGAGAGTAATATTCTTAGTTTTTGCTTCAAGTACGTTTGGTCTCTTTTGAAAGTAAAATAATTCGGCAACAAATCTAATAAAGATTTTCCTTTTTTAAATGTAAAACTAACTTAACTTTTCTCTTTCGGAAAAATATTTTAAAACGTACTAGTACTTGACACTATTTGTCAATCAAATATATTAATTTATGTATTTACAAACAAATTTCGTTCACCCGTTTGGGGGCCCCCCCTCAGTGGGGGCCCGGGGGGATTTCGAAAAGCTCCCCCCCTCCCCCCTACGCTACGCCACTGCTTCACAGAGTCGGCAGTGTATCTAAGCTGTCGTTGAATTTTTAATAATGGCATCTCACTCAGAATTATTCAAATTTTATTTAAAAATAGCTAAGGACGGTGGTATTTCACAAAAACAACAGATAGATTGGTGTGAAAAAAAAATAATAGAAGAAAAAGAGTTTGATGAAAGAAAACGTAAAAAAGAAAAAGTGTTTGAAGAAAGAAAACATAAAGAAGAAAAAGAGTTTGAAGAAAGAAAACGTAAAGAAGAAAAAAGAGTTTGAAGAAAGAAAAAGAATTAGAGAAGAAAAAAGAAGACAAGAAGAAAGAGATTTTTGACAAAATACGAAAAAAACAAGCTGTACTAGATCATTACAAGTTGCAACTTAAAGTACTTTCAAGAATGAAAGATAAAGTAGAAAGGAGTAGACTGCAAGCAATGTGCAGAGATTTTTGTTTATATAGGTTACAGTTACTTGATGAAGAAGAAGATGAAGTTGATATGTGCGAGAACAATAAAACGACACAGAATGTTCAAGACATAAAAACACAGTACAAGATGAGACAGAAAATACTTATACACAAGAAAATGCGAGAGACAAAGAAGAAATGATGAAGAAAAATGAAGGAAATAAAAGTAAAGTAAGTACCGTTACAAGTACAAAGTCAATGACGAAAGAAACAGAAAGAAATGAAAATGAAGATAAAGAGACAGAAGATAGAAAACTTGAAGTAATGAAAGACATCTTGCAGACATCTTTGTAAGTTAATCTTGGGCGGCCCTTAGGTCTGGCTTCCTCTGCTAGCTCATCGTATAGGATGTCTTTCGGGATTCTTCCATCTGGCATGCGCTTGACATGACCCAGCCAGCGTAGTCTTCTCTGTTGAAGGAGAGCATAGATGCTGTGCATGTTGGCTCGTGTCAAAACGTCCTGGTTGGTGACACGATCTCTCCAGGAGATGCACATTATGCGTCGCAGGCAACGTAGGTTGAAGCCATTTAATCTGTGTTCTTGACGCATGTAGGTTGCCCAACTCTCACTGCCATAGAGGAGTGTGCTTAGGACGCATGCATTATAGACAAGGATTTTTGTTGCCGTGGTCAATTTGGTGTTTTCCCACACACGCTTAGAGAGTTTTGCCATTGCTGCAGATGCCTTCCCTATTCTTTTTGTAAGCTCATTGTCTAAGTCAAGGTTGCTGGCTATCGTTGTTCCCAAGTATGTGAACTCTTGCACCACCGTAAGTGTGTGATTTCCGATGTAAAACACTGGTGTTTCTGAAACATCTTGTGCCAGGATTTCAGTCTTAAAGAGACTAATTGTAAGTCTAAACTTTTGACAAGCAACTGCCAGTGGTTTTAAGGTTGTCATAGCCAGGGGTGTCAATGGGGATAAGCTCCCATTGTCTATAAAATACTCCTAAGGGCATGCGTCTCAGATAGCCTCTGACAACAAAGTCCAGCACCTGGCCTGCTCGTGTGGCTTAGATATTAAGCCCGGCGAAACTGCTCTTACTAACAGGTGAAGGGGTGAAGGCGATTACCTGGCGCCACAAATCCAGGAGCTTCGGGCAGATGGAGCTCGTCAGCCTAGTAAGGCAATTCATCTAGGAGAGGGGTACTCTGACTTCAAACCCACGCTGCCTTGCGGTACTAAGGCTTCAGGAGTCAACCTCGAGGAAAAATCAGGAGTGAAGCCCCTTTAGCGTTGGGAGTATCAGCTACGGAATTCCCTCCGGCAGCTTCTGCAACTGAGTTGGTGCCAAATGTAATGCGTTGCGTTATTTTGGATCACATCAGCAAGGTCGAGAGAGGGATCATGACGCATGGGCCACCCATGACCCCTTTATCTGAGGCCCAGGAATGCGCCCCGGAGAGGACACTCTGGTGCTGCTGCAAAGTGGCTAAAAAACACGGGAGACAACAGTTACGGGTTATAAGTCCAACTTGATTGGCGTAATGTATGGACGCCACGGGTTGTCTTTGACGGTGGGAGAGGTCTTCGCGCCTCACTGATCAGCTACCGCCCGCCTCAACCTGGGCAGCCCCCAGACAGTTGGGTGCTGATCCGCCACAGCCTGCCTGCTCTAATGGGTGCTTAGAGCTTAGTTTAAAACGACAAGTAGGCTGTAAACTTGCACCAAGCAACAAAAGAAGAAAAATGAAAAAGAAAATTCCTATTATGCGACTAGCGACATGGAACGTCAGGACAATGTGTCCTGGTCTTACAGATGACCTACGGCAGGTCGACGATGCAAGGAAGACGGCAGTCATTAACAACGAGCTGAAGAGACTAGGCATTGACATTGCAGCTCTCCAAGAAACCCATTTGGCCGAAGACGGCATGCTCCGTGAAGCTGATTACACTTTCTTTTGGAAAGGAAAAGCACAGGAAGAGACGCGAATGCATGGTGTGGGCTTTACTGTCAAGAAGTCTACTTCCAACAATTGTACCTCCAGTTGGTGGCTTGGAAAGGCTACTAAGCATAAGTATGATGACTACATTTGGAAAAGCCACTCTAATTAGTGACTATGCCCCTACACTATGTTCACCCCAAGAGGACAAAGACAAGTTCTACGAAGACCTAAAGGAAGCCATTGAGACTATTCCTCAAAAAGATCACATGTTCATTCTAGGTGACTTCAATGCAAGAGTAGGCGCAGACCACACTATCACACTGTGCCGACTGTGGTAACATCAGAGGACTTGAAAAAAGCCTTTGGACCTCACACCAGCAAGTGTGCCCCACTTAAGTCAAAAGATGGCTCAATCATTAGTGATCGTGCACTGCAAATGGAGCGTTGGGTGGAGCACTATGCAGAACTTTATCAGATTGAAAATGTCATCTCGCCAATTGCTTTATCTAACTTCCCACCACTTCTAGTTTAGTGCGAATTAGATGAAACACCATCTGTAAAAGAACTTAGCACAGCCATTGACATGCTTGCACACGGGAAAGTACCCGGAGGAGATGGTATTTTTGCTGAAGTCATTCAGGCTGGGAAGCATGCCCTAATCAAGCCACTCTATTTGCTTAGTATATTTACCTTAAATACTGTTGTTATAATAGTTTTAGAAATTAGTAATGTGGAATAGTATTTCTTTACAAATATTTGAAAATATGTTAATATTCAGATATTCTGTATTAGCAAGTAGTATGATGAGATGACAGGTATTTTAGTATTATCAAGTTTTATTATTTTGATATTTTTGTATGTTACGGAAAATGAAAAGTTCATTATTATTATATTATTATTATAGCTTTTTATATAGCGCTACTTTCATGCTTAGAGCGCTTTGGTCCAATCTCGTTTGTGGACCAGTGGGGGGAGGGGTATCTAGAAGTTAGTTTCCTGTGCTGAAATTGGGCGCTCAGTAAACACAACTCTGCCCAAGTCGGGTGTATTAAAGTTGTTGTTGTAGAAAACCAAGAGTTTCTTTCTTCATTGAATTTGAGTTATCAAGTCAATATTATAAACAATCCTCTGCGTGTGACAGAGAGAAAGTAACGTCACAGTTGGCTAGTAACAAAAAATGTCTTTATTTACACGAGAAATTTGACGAGGGCGCATAGACATTGCACTGAAATCCAATAGAATATATTTAAAGAGGATTAAAGCCGCTTGGTTTTTGCGTTTTGTCTGTCAGTCAGTCTGTCAGTCATCTTAATGTAAAAAAACAATAACCAAAGCTAATAAAATTACATTTTCCTTTATTTTATGTTTCAAAACATCGCAATAAATTTAAGTACGAACACAATAGATTGACGTTTATATATTAGATTGATCCTGATGTTTGTTTAAATATTAGAAGAAAGATAGAATTCCAGACAAATGTAAAACCGTTAATTAATTTTGTGGATGGTCTCGTATAAAAGAAATCCTATGCCGATCTGGGAGTCGAACACTCAGTGAGGTTGTGACAGAACGTTGCATGAGGTTTGCGGGACATGTTCTACGGCAAAATGAACTGCGCATACCAAGAATTGCGATGACATGAAGGCCAATAAGAGGAAAACGCAAACAGGTACGTCCTCGTATAACTTGGCGTCATACCTTCATGGAGGACCTCAGAACAGTGAACACAAGATGGGAGGAGGCTTCAGACATTGCCAATGACAGATCTTTATGGAGACAGCTTGCCGCCCAATGCGCCAAACGGCACGGGAGGACCTAAGTCTAAGTAAGTAGGTCTCGTATAAAAATTAAATGTACTTCAGCCATGTGGAGAAATTAATTTGTATACCTTACTTTGATGTTTGTATGATGTTTTCCCTAAAAAATCGGATCATAATATTAACGTGATGTTGTGAGCACATTCACACGACGTTACACAAACATAAACAAATAGAAACTATTTTACCACATTCACCCCGACTAGAATTAAAATAGAAAATATAGTAATGTAGTAGGCCCTAGCATAAATAAACAAAAATGCCAGTACCTGTAATAATATAGATAAATAATAGTATCAAGAAATATGAGTTTCTCTTGCAAACAATAGAGAATGGTGATACAAGTAAACATGGAAAAACGGTATCAGTGATATGATTAAAAAGACAATTACTAGTTAATAGTATAGTAAGTAAATATGTAAATACGTAAGTAACAAGTAAACTTTATTATTGGTAACAGTGCCGGTTTATGAAGTCAGTATAAATAGTGCAATAGTTAAACAACTCTAGACCCTATAGTTCGGTCTGGTTCTTCTATCTCTTAAGTTGTAACGGGGTTGACTACCCTGCTCAACAGTTTGCGAGTCACTACTGAGTTTCTGAGCGTCGAGTGGGGTATGAAGGTTCTGTGTATTTTGAGAAGGAATCGCTCGGAAGCACTCATCAAGGCGACTTAACCATTTCAGAGAGTAAGCATCGATTTTAAGGGACTACTCCCATCTGCTACTCCCATCACAATAAATATCTGCCACTCCCATCACAATAAATATTTATTAACATAACTTTCTTGTATCACCGTAGGGGTTTTGACTGTTACTTCCATGTTAGGAGCTTCAGGAGGATATCCATTATCCTCATCCTGAGGGAAGAATGAAGGTTCGAGTGTTCTGGATGGGGAGGGGGTAGGATCCAAGTGTCTTAGAGAGACCGTCTCTTCTCTACCGCTTGGCAAGCGTACAACTGCATATTGGGGGTTACACAACAGTAAATCAACTTCTTCCGTTGGGGATCATACTTCGAAGATCGGTTCAGTCTTTTCAGCAACACTCGACCTGGGCTAGATAGCCAAGTGGGGATAGATATCCCGAATGAGGATTTCCGGTTAAACCGGAAAACTCTTTCGTGTGGAGTTTCGTTTGTTGCAGTAGACAGTAATGATCTAATCTAGTATAGGGCCTGGTTCAAGACTAGCTCCCATCTAGGTCGACGTCTTTCGGTGCTAAAATAACGGCGTTCCAAAGAGTTTTGTTTAGTCGTTCAATTTGTCCAGAGCCTGCTGGATTATAAGGTGTTGTCCTACTTGTAGCTATTCGCCTCTCGTGGAGAAAGGAATTCACCTCCCTCGACATAAAGGACGTACCTCTGTCAGAATGGACATACTCTGGCATCTCAACTAAGAAAAACAGCTGATTCAAGCACTTTATGACAGTAGCTGAGGACATGTCAGGACATGGGTAGGCAAATGGGACGCGCGAGTACTCGTCCACCTTTGTTAATAAATATTTTTTGTGAGTAGCAGATGGGAGTGGTCATTTAAAATCGATGTTTACTCTCTTAAATGGTTGATTCGCCTTGATGAGGGTGCCTGAAAACTGTTTAAAGAATCTAGGCTTCAGTTCAGGGCAGGTTTTACATTGGTTTACCACTTTGCGGACGTCCTCGCAAGAAAAAGGTAGGTTCTTAGTCCGAACGAAATGGAGGAGTCTAGTGACCCCTGGGTGACACAGGTTACTATGTAACAGTTTGAGGTCTTCTTCAGTCATTGCTGACGTAAAGTGGTTTCTGGAAAAGGTATCCGCAGCTGCGTTTTCTTTCCCGGGTCGATATAAAACTTCATATTGGAAACCCTTAAGCTCCAGTCGCCATCTTTGTATCTTTTCATTTTTGATTGTGCCCCTGTTTCGTAGGTCAAACATAAAAGATACCGAGCGCTGATCTGTAACCAATGTAAAGGATCTCCTAATTAGATAATGTTGCAATTTTCTCAGGGCTTCTACAATGGCGTATGCTTTATTTTCAACTGCTGAGTGTTTGCGTTCACTGTTAGTGAGTGTTCTTGAGAAAAAGGCGACAGGGCGGCCATCTTGATTAAGAGAGGCGGCGATTGCGATGTCTGAGGCATCTGTTTCGACTGTAAGAGGTCGATTGTAATCAATCGTCGACACAGCAGCGTTTTCAAGTTCGTGTTTCAGTTGTTTGAAAGCTTCCTTGACTTGTTTAGGAGGAGGAAAGATTTTGTTGTCCACCAACAAATGGATCTTGTTGGAAAAATTTGGGATCCATTTAGAATAATAAGACAATAGTCCAATCACCTGCTTTTGTGATTTCATGTATTGTGGTGTTGGTAGATTTCTCAACGATTGAAATCTTTCGGGGTCTGGTCTTAACTGTCCTTGTGACATTTCGTAGCACACTTTAGTAGTCGCAATGGCATTTTTATCGTCGTTGAAAGTTTTTCCTATATTTCTTAGCGGCGTTGAGAAATCTTTGTAGATTCTGGTCGTGGCTACAGGAGTCACGTCCGCAGATAGTAACGTTATCTACGTAAGCAAATGTATCCTTTAGCCCTTCCTCCTCAATTATTGTGTTAACTGTCCTTTGAAAGGAAGCGACCCCATTTGTCACTCCAAAAGGAATGCGGCAAAATCGGTAAAGCTTCCCGCAAGCCTCGAACGCCGTGTACTGCTTTTCTTCTTCCCTGATAGGTATCTGGTGGTAGGCGCTTTTAAGGTCAAACGTACTGTAGATTGAGTACTTTGATATTTCCTGTACCAGTTCATCCACTTTTGGCACAGGGTATGCGTCGAGGTAAGTGAATCTATTGATGGTTTGGCTATAGTCAATAACCATTCTCTTTTTATGTCTTTCGTTGGTTGTTACGATTTTTTGGGCTCGCCACGGGGACGTGGAGGGCTCAATAATTTTGTCAGACTATAGTCTCTTGATTTCAGTTTGTATGAATTTGGAGTCAGGCATGGCATATTTTCTTTAGTCCTTTAGTGTGCTACTGTGTAAGTCTCTTTCGGCAGTTCATGTGCCGTTCTAGATTAATAAAGCCTTGTTTTAGGTTACTCTTCAGTGTTTCTTTATTTATCATTACAATTGATTAAACTAGTGTAACGGACTCTGGTTTGGTTCCTGGGTAGGCTCGTTGTCTTAGGGTCATGAGAGCTCGCCTGCAGACTTTTAACATGTACAACAAGTAGGCTATATGTAAAATAGTACTCAACGAATGAATATAGCTTAAATATTGATTTATAACAACAAGGGTCTACACCTGTAACATTGCATACATAAGTTATCAATATAAAACACTAACGTGCCCGCTTTACATTCCAGGGCGCTTAGACTAGTAAATAATTGGTTTTTCAATGAAGAGTAAATGAGTACTTATAGGCTACAATGCCAATATATATTATTACCCCAAAAGAGTCAGAACACACAATAGGAATAAAACCAAGATCCAGACAATATACTGACACAATAAAATAAAGACACTCTACTCAAACCAGGTCAGCTCTCTAACTCTCTACTGACCGCTAGCAACCTAATTGTCCCCCCTTGCAAAGCCCGTGACAAAGCAGTTCACAATTCACAACAAAAAAAATTAACAAACACACACACAATCTCACATCTTACACACCCCCTGCTCTTGACATCTCCCCTTTACTTCCACTAGATTTTCCTCGAAAACCTAAATATATTTACAATTAATTAAAGAAAATAAATCAATTAGTGAAATAAAATGTAAGATAACATCATAGATGAAAGAATATAAAAAAAAAGAAAAGTACTCTTATAATGTGTACACCATATTTAGCTGCAACTCATCAAAGTATAACAATGTGATTCAGCATAAAATAATTATTACTTGCTTCTTTATATGTATCAATGCTTAGTAACATACATTAATTGTCTTCCATTACAAAAAAAAACAACAACATTTCATCAAGTTCATCAATAATACACAACATACTAATAAACTAATAACTAATTAACTAATAACTAAACTAATCCTCTGTTCCGCTCCTTCAGTTCCTTCCCTTGTTGCCGTCAGATTATATTGTACTGTCCATTGTTTATAAAAAACAGAGCATAAGACTTGACTTTCCTGCTTCTTGATTCTGGATGAGGAGATGTTTCTTGAAAAGTATAGTTAGAATATAAAATAGAAGAACAATTAAGTCCATGTAAGTTAGTAATAATACCAATAGTAATAGGACTTCTTCGACGAGATAGTGGACAACGTTGAACGAACATAATGGATAGTTCAGCCTTGCATTGTCTTAAAAGGTTACATTAAAAGACAAGTATACGAATTGAAACTGTCAGCCTTGACAATGGGTCAGCCCACAGGTTGTCTGTTCCTCTTATATGTTCTATATCAAACTCGAAGTCCATTAGGTATAGTATCCACCTGGCAATGCGAGCATTTGTTGTTGCCGATTTAAGATACTTTAGATTCAGGTGATCTGTCCAAACCATGAACTTGCGTGCATACAAAAGTTGTTCTAACTTCTTAATACCCCAAGTCAAGGCCAACAACTCCCTTTCCATAATACTGTATTTGCATTCTCGTGGGAGTAACTTTCTGCTGAGGAAACGGACAGGATGTAATTTGTTTCCCACGTACTGTAGAGCAGCAACTGCAACAGCCTTGTCTGAAGCATCACACTGAAGATAAAAACATTTATCTGGATCAGGCAACATTAAAATGGGATGAGAAGTCAAGTATCTTTGTATACGCTCCAATGCAACCTCCCCCTCAACAGTCTTAGCAACTTTAGAAGGGTGCCCTTTTTTAAGAATTTCAGTAAAGGGAGACCACAAGCTTGAAAAATTTGGAATGAAGGAACGATAATAATTTAGCAGACCTAATAATGATCGGGTTTCCTTCTTTGATGTAGGATATCTTAACTGCAGAATTTTATTGACATTAGAGTTTTCAGGCTGAAGAAACCCTTGGCCAATGTTTGGCCTAAGAATGTGATAGTTTGGAAACCAATTAGTAACTTGTTAGGCCAGCACAACGACCAACCACCTTTACCTTTCTCCAACTAATGTCAGGTACCCATTACAGCTCGGTGGGCTCAAGGGCGACCAAAAATCCGGAAATGAAAATCCGTCTTCACCAGGATTCGAACCCGGGACCTCGAGTACGGAAGCCAAGCGCTTTACCGCTCAACCACCTACCCGTCATCTAAAGTCTTAAATTTGATCTAAATTTTTGTAAAGGCTCAATCTCTAATTCGAATCCTCATGAAAATATACCATTTCTGCGTAAAAGTGAAAAGAAATATTGGATAGAAATTGCAATTTATAACATTATTAATTGTCTTAAATTAGGTCTATTTTATAATGCATACTAAATAGTTGTTTTTCCCTTTACAAAATCGCTTGCATAATTAATTTTATAAACTAAACAGTTTCCTTTTAGAAACTTTTCAAGCCGCATTGAATAGTGAAATAATATTTTTCGTATGTCTTCAATTTTGAGAGCCCTGAGTGGGACAGACGGACATTTTGCACAAACCTAATAGCGGCTTTTCCCCTTACGGGGCTGCTTAAAAAAAGGATTAGAATTAGAGAATTAGCCTTCACAAAACAAAACAATTTGATTAATCATAAGACTTCTGTCGGTCCAGATTCATATTGTTGCGTTTCTCTACAAACCCTGAACAAAACAATATGGCTAATTCAAGAACAAGACAACTTGGGTTCTAATAAAACGAGATGCTTTAATGCGTATAATAGAAAATAATCAAATACTTTACAAATCTGTATGTCTGAATAGAATCACTGTACACAACTTATCAAAAGAAATCAATCTAGTCTTTTCTCCACTTTCATAGTCAGATCACCAACAAAAACCTGTTCCCTACACACATGATGTTTACGTCTGTCCAGTCCTTTTTAGGTACACAAGCCTGAGTCCTCTGTGTCGGCTGACCAGCCGTAAGGTTACAATGACCCCCTTACAGTTCAGGTACAACAACGTCCCCCTTTTAAAACTGGCCATATCGGACAGATTCTGCTTTCCCGCTGTACTAATTGAGGCGATCGATATGGACTACCTTCAATTTGGACCGTGAACTTTTCTGGATGCGGTATACCACATCGTTTATTCTTTTAACGAAGCGGTATGGGCCTTCCCAGTCTCTCTGGAGCTTTGGGGACCTGCCTTTTCGTCTCTGTGGATTGTACAGCTAGACCAGATCGCCCTTATGGAACCCGGAGGAATTGGCCCGACTGTCGTATCTTGTCTTTATCTGGTCACTAGTCAGTTTGATATTTCTGCGGGCCAGAGCATGGGCTTCCTCCATTCGTTTTCGAAGATTAGTGACGTACTCTGTCGAAGTAGCTGGTTTATCCGCTGGAACCCCAAATAGCAAGTCACATGGTAATCGCAGTTCGCGGCCAAACAACATCTTGTCTGGTGTATAACTTGTGGAGCCATGACTGGATACCCTGTAATCCATAAGAAACATTGGGATATAAGTGTCCCAATCATCTTGTCGTTCACTGGCAACTTCGATAGATGTTGTTCTAGAGTTCTGTTGAACCGCTCTACCATTCCGTCAGACTGAGGGTGCAGGGGCGTGGTGCAATGCAGAGGGTCTGGCACATATCTTGAATGACTCTGGACTCAAAGTTATGTTCCTGGTCTGAGTGTCACTCCATGGGATCACCGTACCGACTTATCCAGTTTTCAACAAGGATTCCAGCTACCATGGTGGCTTCTTGATTTGGAATCGCGTATGCCTCAGGCCATTTAGTAAAATAGTCGATATCAACCAAGATGAACTTGTTTCCTTTCTTGGCTTCAGGGAATGGTCCGGCTACGTCGATGCGATCCTTTCAAAGGGATTTCAGACATTGTATTGCTTCATATGTCCTCTTGTTCTTCGTTGCGGGCCATTTGGCTTCTGCACAGACATCGCACCTTCGGCACCATTTTTCAACATCTTCCCGGCAACGGAACCAGTAAAACCGCTGCCGGGCCTTCTCCAAAGTTTTATTGACACAAAGATGGGAGCCACTGAAGCTCTCTTGCATCTCTTGCAGCACCTCAGACACTCTAACTTTAGGTAGCATCAGCTGTAAGCGATTGCTTGTGCCGTCAGGCGTTTTCCAGACTTTCTTGAGTACACCGTTGCCAATTTCCAGAGAGTCCCATTGAGCCCAATATGCCTTAATAGCGGGCCCCTTATCAGAGATGTGTTGCCAATCTGCTCGTTGTTTATCTTCCTTCATTAGGAGAATGGGGGCGAGATCTTCATCATCTCTTAGCTGATCCTTTCGGACGTTTTCGCCCGACCAAGGTCCGGAAGTTTTACCCCAAGACAACGGCAATCAACGGCCGCCTTCTTTTCTTCGACCTTCTTACAGTGCTTGCATTCAGTTTTGCAAGGCCTTCGGGACAACACATCAGCATCATGGTGAATCTGTCCTTTACGGGGCTGAATCTCAAAGTCATAGTTTGCAGACGCTCAATCCACCTGACTACTTGACCTTCTAGACTTTTAAAAGAAGCAGCCATTGTAGAGCGGCGTGATCACTTCTAAGTTAAAGGTTTGCCCATATATTATTTGTGGAAATGTTTTATTGCATTTACAACGGCTAAAAGGGAGTCACACATCGTGACGCAGTAGTTCCTTTCCGATTTCGACAAGCTTCGACTGAAGTAGGCAAGCACTTTTTCTGTTTCATCTACCATTTAGGACAGGACGGAACCTATTCCAATATTGGTCGCATCTGTATGAAGTATGAAAATCAATTCTGGTATAGGGTAGGCCAAAACGAAGGCTGATGCTAGAATGTTCTTCAACCTGTCTAAAGCTTCTTGACATTCAGGTGTCCAAATGAATGGTCTCTTAGGTTCTGTCAGCTAATGAAGTGCTTTACAAACGCTGGAGAAATTCTGCACGAAACGTCTGTAATAAGTATAAAGTCCCAGAACACATTTTAACTTCCTGTGTATTCCTAGGGGTAGGCCACCGCTTCACAGCTTCAACTTACTCTGGGTCCGTGCTGATTCCCTCAGCCGAAACAATGTGACCTAGGTACTTTACGCTCCTACTGAACAAGGAGCACTTCTTTGGGCTGAGCTTCATCCCAGCGTTTTTTATTCGTCGAAATACATCTTCAAGATTAGTAAGATGCTCTTCGAATGTTCTACCAATGACAATAATGTCGTCGAGGTAGATAAGACATGTTTTCCAACTAACTCCTCTCAGAACATGTTCCATTAACTGTTCAAACGTGGCTGGTGCATTGCAGAGGCCAAAGGGCATCACGGTAAATTGCCACAGACCGTTTCCAGTTGAGAAAGGCTTTTTCTCTCTATCGTCGGGATGCACCTCAACTTGCCAGTATCCACTTTTCAAGTCAAGAGTAAAAAAAAATATGTGCTCCAGCCAGCGTGTCCAGTGTGTCATCGATCCTAGACAGTGGATAACTTTCTTTATGTGTGGCTTCGTTTAATAGCCTGTAGTCCACACACAAAACGTATAGAACCATCTTTACCATGACGACAGGGGAACACCAAGGACTATTGGAGGGCTCAATAACTCCCTGCTGTCTCATTCATTCTATAAGGTCTATAGCTTCTTGTTTTGCAAGCGGCAAGCGACGTGGGGGCTGTCAAATAGGTTGAGCGCTTCCCAAATCTATGCAATGTTGGACCATATTTGTTTGCCCACAGTCCGTTTCATTGGATGGCAAGATGTCTGCAAACTCCCTAATCAATTGTTATGCTTGTACTTGCTGTTCTCGTGATAAGATGGTTTCAATTTCTGCCAATAGTTCTGTAATATGTGGCTTTGATTGTTCGATGGATTTTTCTGATTGATCACTGTTACAAATTCTGAGCCTAGGTTCATGACTCTCACCGGTACCTTTTAATCTTCTCCTAGCATGACCAGTGTCCTTCCTACGGCTACTTCGTTGTCGATAATGTCTATGCTTTCAATTAGCGCAGTTCTATTCGTTGTAAGGCCATATTTTACTTTCCCCCAAATAATCGATTCCGACTGGGCCGGCAAAGTCGTATCCTCTATCAACATTGTTCTCCTGACTAGTCCATCCTCTTCATCCTCATCCCCGAGTAAAGGGATTTCAATGTCTCCACATTTCAATGTTCCTCCGCCAATATTCAGGGATAATTTATTAATTAAGTCGTCAGTGATGTCGGTGAATAAAAATTCATGTTCGAATAACTGATTCCCTAGCTCAAGTTTAATATCTGCTAGTCCTTGTATATGCATCAGTTCCCCGCTAGCTGTTTTAAACTTGTAAGCCCATACATTAGTCTTCTTGTTCTTGTTCACATTATCTGGCCGAATAATAGATCTGGAGGTACCAGTATCTAATTTTCACTATGACATTTACTTTGCCTTAGCACGGCGACTGGGATGATGGTTGCAGGGGCTCTCGTTTTCTAAGTCGCCGGTTTTCGCCCCTCAAAGCCTGCGAGAGCTAGTTTCAATGTGTCACAAGGTTCTATTCTCGATGATGATGACGTCATAAGCTTTTCTTAGTGTGCTATAAGAAGGTGCTAGCTGATAGGAGAATAGTCTTGTGCTGCCGGGGACTATGTTGACACAACACATGTCCAAGGTCCCATCGTGCCGTGTGGGAAAATGAACACACTGGCTACATGTTGGCAAGCGCTGAGCCATTGAAAGGTAATTCAAATGTCCAACAACAAGCCGGACAGCATCAGAACCCATAGTCCAGACCATGTGTACGATTGTGTCTAGTAAATGTTCTGCCGCTCTCTATGTGTTGGCCGTGGGTGTTATATACACAAGCACGACGTAAATCCTTGCAAACTCCCTCGGCAGGCAGCATAGCCTGAGATTGTTACATAATAGTTCAATATATGTCGTACACACTTTAGTTTTGATTGAAATATTACTATCACAGCATTACTGTTTAATGACATAAATGGCCAGTCCCCCTTCTCTTGTTTTGCCACAATCTATTGTTCTGTCTGATCTGTACAAAAGAAACGCATCCAAGTCTACTGATGCGTCGGGAATATTTTCATTTAGCCATGTTTCAGTGAGACAGATTAGTTAGTTTTCACAGAATTGGTAGAAATGTTTGCAGCAACGATCAAGTTCGTCCATTTTGTTATTTAGTGATCTAACATTATGTTATCCATCGCTTATTATGTATCGGCCATTTTTTTCCAAGATGGCGGGTGTGTACATAGACTCATCGACGATCATTTTATTTATGCTATCCACTGAAACACTGGTTTTTAACATGCACATTAATAATTTAGTCCAAGGAAACTAGAAACACTTTTATTCCCTGAAACACAATATGAACGGAATGATGGAAAACAGAAAACAAATGTTGATTATGTCACAGTGTAATCAGGTCGCCTGCCGAGCAGCGCCCCGGAAGTTATACTTCACCACAGTTTCAACAACGTGCACGGGCCTTTTTTGACCTTCTGGTATTTGAGATGTTCTATGTTCATCAAGGGCCTCTGTAACCCTTTTAAAAAGTTGCGTAAGATCATCCTCTTTAACTCCTAGCCTCCGAACTTGGTGAATGTTCTCAGATGACTCTTTAGCGGCTTCGTATGAGAGGGCGTACACCTGTGCTTCGCTGGCTTTGCGCTTGCCACTAATTCTGACTGCTTTCTACAACTCTTAGTCTCGAAGTGCAACGATGAGGGCATCTGAAACAATTACTTCCAGAAAGTATTGCACGGCTGATAGGTAAGCAAGATGGGCTAGGCGTTCAATGTCCCTCTCTAACTCTTGTAGTGTTTCATCGGGACGTTATTGACGGGTCTTCAGTTGGACGCGATAAACATCTTGTATGTGCTCATCCTCGTATCCGAGTTCCATAACCTGAATTGGAGAAGATCGAAATCTTTCCCTCTCAAGGCTAGAACAAGGGCTGTCGCCTTCTCCTCGTTGCTATCCCATTTGTTCACTTTGGCCGCTGCGTCAAATTGTCGCTTGTAGACAGACCAGGAAACGGAACCATCAAAAACTGGAGGCTTTATTTTCATAGACACTTCCAGTAAATATGAAATAACTTTATTGTCCAGTGCATTGGTCTGTTCTCCTTGTACTTGGGTCCTTATTTCTTCAATGGTCTTTTTCACAGCGTCAACCCGTTGCTTCATTCGCTCGTCTATGGTGTTTATTCTTTGGTTTATTGTCTCCTCCATAGCGTGTATGCGCTGATTATGGTCACCAACTCGGCTTTTTATTCCAGAATCCTTTTTGTCTATCTTTGCTCCCAAGAGCTCCACCACATCCGGTTCTATTTCAGACAAATATGTGTCTGGGTCCTGAACTTCATCCAGCAGGGCTTGCTCGAGACGTGCAAGGCATCTATGTTTCCGTCAGCCCACATACGCGGAGCTCCCGCTTAAGTTCCTTAACAAGAAGTTGTTCAAGGGTTTTCGTAGAAGCCATCAAAACATCACACTTCTGATACCAGTGTTACGTTTCTCTACAAACCCTTGACCAAAACAATATGGCTAATTCAAGAACCAGACAACTTGGGTTCTAATAAAACGAGATGCTTTAATGCGTGTAATACATGATGAATAGAAAATAATCAAATACTTTCAAATCTGTATGTCTGAATAGAATCACTGTACACAACTTATAAAAGAAAAATCAATCTAGTCTTTTCTTCACTTTCATAGTCAGATCACCAACAAAAACCTGTTCCCTACACAAGGATGTTTACACCTGGTCAGTCCTTTTTTAAGTACACAGGTCTGATCCATCTGTACAGCCGTAGGGTTACAATGACATCTTACAGTTTAGT
Source organism: Biomphalaria straminea (assembly GCA_021533235.1). Taxonomy (NCBI): domain Eukaryota; kingdom Metazoa; phylum Mollusca; class Gastropoda; family Planorbidae; genus Biomphalaria; species Biomphalaria straminea. Next base: position 446,828 of record JADKLZ010000130.1, on the reverse strand, counting down.
TACACAATATCTTTACATTCACTTTCACCTATCCTTTGATATGCTGGACCGCTAGGGCACTACATAAGATCTATCAACCTTGTTTCTACATTCTTATCTGTCATTTGTCTTTGATATATTTTTTTTTGAAAATATTCCAACCTACCTGAATGGACCATTTTTGAGGCCGATTTTAAGTTTGTGTTTCTACACAAACTTTCTTTGTAACCTTTTTTTTTATTTAAAGTGTACGCTAAATGAATATATAAAGATGTTATGGCTGAGAGGTAAAGCACATGGAACTGGAAGTCCCGTGTTCGAATATTGGTAAAGACTCTATGTAGACAACTTATTGGGCCGAAAATGAGGTTATTTTTCCACACAAAATGACTTTGCAAACTTGTTCATTTTTATTTTACTGTATATTTCATTTTATTTTTTTGTTATTTCATTAGAAACTTGACATACAACCAGAAATTAAACACTGCAATCATGATTGTGTTCAGTATGATTGCTCCTGGACGATCAAAGAAAAAACAACTCTAAGAATAAAAAAGAGGAGTGTAAATACGAACATAGTCCATACGGCCGTGGATTCAAACTACTGTTGTCAGCTATTACTTAAACTCTTAATAAATGACGCTAACACTGGAAGCTGGACTAATATGTCTATTTATTATTGTAGCATAGATGTGTACAGTAAACACAAAATTTCAATATTTACCCTTTTGTTTAGGGTAATAATTCTAGTAACTAGTAAAATGCATATATACTCAATAAACACTAATCAAATAATTCTAACGTGGTCGAGAAGCTAAGTGCGGCTTGAGCTTGGCTAGCTTGGCTACCTAGAAGGAGCTCGAGGTTCGACACCCGACTCGGGCAGAGTTGTGTTTACTGAGCGCCCAAAGGCAGCACGGGAAACCAACTCCTAGGTACCCCCTCGCCCCCACTGGTCCAAAAATGAGATTGGACCAAAGCGCTCTATAAGCATGAAAGTAGCGCTATATAAAAGCTATAATAATAACGTATTTTTGTTATTATTTTTATTTCCGTGAAAAAAGTTGAATAAAGCTTGAGGTTAAAGCAGAAGGCAAGAAAACACTTGTCACTGGATCTTATATTGTGGGCTATTAGATTATACTATAGATATACACAAAAAGGAATCAAAATCTAATTAACTAGCGTACAACCAATTAAACACATTAAGCATGATATATTCAATGTACGTTCTCTAATGAATTAAGTCAAATACTCTTACAAGCATTGCTTAATAAAGGAAGGGTAATGAGGAACTTGAACAAGCTAATTTCACTCCCCTATTTAAACTAACATCACATGTTAAATAATCGAAAACATAAATAGTAACATTAACATTATTCACTTTAGATTAACATAGTGTCCTTCTTTCATACCTACATAATTTTAGAATATATATATATCCTATACTCTTAAGTGAGCAATTCTTGTATATATTGTTATAAACCTGGTGGTGGCTCAGATGGAAGGGGGGTAATTTGTGTGTAGTCAGCCGACACAAATCGCCCCAGGCCAGACGAGCGTTCAAGCGTGACGAGTTATGACGGTCAACCTAGACGAGCCGGTTCGCGAAACATCGGCGGGGTGAACAGAGCTCAGGAGCGTCACGAGAATTATAGTCATCTGACCACCTAGAAACGTCGAGGGGCGTTCTGTCCGGTTCGAGAAGGCCAGCAGGGACCCTATATAAGGAGCTCAGGTATCAGAGACGAGTGAGTCACAACTTCCCGATCTACGGTTCGTTACGACAGTTCAGTACAAGTTCGAGACGAGACAGAGAGACCAGTGCAAGAGTTGATACGGCGATACGGTGTTAACGGAGAGCTATTTGTACAGTCTTATGTTACGTGCTGCCAATTGTACAATATTGGCTCTTATTTATTGACATTAAACTTTTACGTTACTTTGGAGCCCGGAGTTGTCAAGTTCTTTAAGTTGGTGGTGTATGGTGCAGTTTGCAGAGAGCCTGGATAGTGAGATTCGTAACAATATATATATTTATATATATATATATATATATAAATTTTATTTCGAACACGGCTCTAACGATTTTCTTTAAAATTTCAAGGCATGTGCCTATTAGTGAGAAAAAAATTCTGAACTCATTGGCCACATCGGGAATACTCGAGTTTGACCGTTATATCGGTTTGAAAAATGTCTAATTATCGAAAAATGTATTTTGGTTTGAAGGTTTTATGAATGAAATGGAGAATTTATGAATGAAAGTTTTCCATGACGTAAACGGGAAAAACGCTGCTTACGTCACTAGGCGTACCAGAGTAGAATGCAAACAAGAACGAGTTTTAAAGTATCAATAGACCTAATTAAACATTTGCGCACCATCTTATTGAAGATTGATTTATTATAGAACTATGGAAGGAAAGTAATGAAATTAAATGTACCGATATATGATTAGTTATTGCGTTTTAAGTGATTAATAAATTGTTTACACTTTAATTGCGTAGAGCGGTGTAGATTCCTCATTAATCTTCGGATTTGATGTCAAGCCTTATTATAATAATTATTTTGCTGATAAAATTATGACCATGTGTTCATGCTCCAGTGTCTAATGTCCCGTACCAAAACAAAGGAAATGTTGATTACACAGTTGCTCTACGCCTTACTTTCTCACACTGTACAAGATATCTAGCTAGCGGTCAACGAGTTTGCGTACGCTGCAGCCACTTTTGATTTAACTATAAACCTCAGTAAAAAGCTTGGGGTTAGGGCGTTGTGACGAAAGGCCTAGGAGATATCTGAATAGACGGATGTGTAAAAGCAGGCCATATCCTTCCATGGGCTGTAGCACCAGTTGCACCACTGGGATAGATGGATGGCAAAATCCGGTATGAACTTCTTATAGTCTGACAGTCTGGCTGAGCAGGGCACATATCCCGTAAAATAATAATCTGAAGAGTTTCTTTAGTGTTCTGTTTGTTCTATATG
>JADKLZ010000130.1:418377-443464 GCA_021533235.1 Biomphalaria straminea | reverse complement strand
AGTAACTTTTACTTTGTTATACTCTACGCCTTATTTGCACACACTGAACATGATATCCAGGGTCGACCCTAAAATTGGCGGGGACCTATGTGAAGTGGATTGCACGCGGTCCAGTCAGGGCAGGGATACGGATAATAAGTAGAAATTAAGATTTTGTGTTAGAAAATAAATTTGTATTTGCATTACAATTTTGTCTATTTTTAAAAGTGCCTGTTTTACTCTATAACGTAGAGATTTGAGTCACTTGATTTTCGTACTAAAGCCATAATGAATACACTAATTTCATAATTAAATGTCTTAACGTAACTATCTGAGATGTTAAAGAGTAAAGTCTTTCTTCCAAGCCAATAATAGTAGGCCTACAATAGTTTTACGCAAAAAAAATGGATTGTAAAACAATAAAACGGACGTGAGCTGTGATTTGTCTACACGTAAGAGATTTCATATTTAATCGCTATGTACAATTACACTTAGAACTATGGGAAGATATGCAGCGTCACCAAACCTGAGTCAACGCCAGAACCCCCTACCTTTTTTTCTGTTAGCGAGAAGGAATCTCAGTAGTGCCCACTGCAAACTCAGTGCACACTATCTTTTGCCTACGGTCCGGTGCCCAGAGATTTGCTCAGTGTTCAGCGCCTACTGCCCAGTACATAAACTGCTGAGTACATAAACTGCCCAGTCCTAGGCCCCAGCTGTCCATTTCCAATATATACTGCCCACTTCATACGGTCCTGAGAACACACTTCCCATCTTTCGCTGCAGACATACTCATATTCGAGTTAAACTTCACATCTACAAGAAGACCAGCTCCTAGTCTCTACTAAATGTACTAGACCATTCAAGCGGCCAACTAACCTGCAGAGAAAGAAAACAGACAGGAATAGAAACACTTATCCACTCCTCATTAAGCAATTAATGTTGAAATCATTTTATTAGACTCCCATTGTCAACCCAATATCCAAACTATTTTCTTTTTTTTAAACCATTTATATGTTAAATAAATATATATATTTGTTCTCAATGTTCACTTATTCACTTGTTAGCTTGTTAACTTATGTGAGCGGGAAAACTCAAAATTACTTCCGCTAAAGTAAACGAGCCATAAATATTTTATAATATTAAAAACCTCGCCACAGAAGGGTTTCATGAATTATCAAGAAAAACATATGACTATATAATTAGATAATAAGTATGTATATTGGATCACATATATATGTTGATTAAATAAAGGAACCGCTGTGGCTAAGCGGTAAAGCGTTAGGTCTCAAAACCAGGGGTCACGAGTTCAAATCTTTGTGAAGAGTGGTATTTTTAATTTCGAGATCATTGGGCTCCTCTGAGTCCACCCAGCTCTACTGGGTACGTTAAATTAGTTGGGGAAAAGTAAAAATATTATGTCTGGCCACATGACACCGTCTTTAACCATAGTCCACAGAAACAAATGGATCTTAAGTCATCTTACTACCAGATCTTATGGTATGATAGGGGAACTTTCTTCACTTTGATGAATATTAAAGTTCCTCATTTGATTCTTTATGCATATTAAAAAAAAAGTTTGGGAATTTTAATATGACCTCGGTATCGTAAATTATAGATAATCGTTAAAAATAAAATATAAAATAAAACATCTTAATAATATTATAATCATATCATTGTTTGTACAGACATGAGAGAACAAAATACAAGTATGAAAATATTGAGCCAATAAAAGCAAATTTATATTTACAGATTGTACAGTAACAAAATGCAACAAAAATAAAATATATGGCAACTAAATTTTTAAAAGCATGAAGTTTTACGGAATGCTACATTAGGCCTTATTAGCATATTAATCAATACACTGTTTATTATTCCTACACGTGCATACCCTGACCTCTTCCCTTTCCAACTTCTCATGTAACTTAAGAGGATTATTATGGATACACATGTAATATAAATTTTAAAAAAGGCTTTAAACTATTAACAATATAATTTGTTGTTTTTTTGTTCACAATTAATTTTATGTAGTTTAAAAAAGTCTACTAACTAAAATTAGCTCCCTTAAAAAATAGCAAATAACTATGTCTCGTAATTCTGTTTAAAAACAAATATTTTAATGTTTTGAAACTCTGAATTACAATTTGGAAATGTTTAAAGTAAATATCGTTTTAGACGTTTTATCAGTCAATTAGCCGGATTTTTCAAAAGTGCTAATTTTGTGATACATATTATTAAATTGTGACTTATGATATTAATAGGCTTGTCTTCGAATCCGAAGATTAGTGAGGAATACAATGTTTCACGTGGCTGTGTAGTCCCTGCTGTGATCTACATATTTTGCCACATCCATGGCAAGCAAAACCATTTTTCGCAGGTGGTCGGTTTAGATTTTCTTTACGGTCGTCTGCGTTTTTTTATTTTTTTTAGTGTTTCTATAAAATGAAGCAATGCATTTTTTTTTAGTCTTAATGTTCTCCATAACTATTACTTCTTTTTTGTCATAATTGTATTTATATCTTATTGATGTTCCATCTTGTGTCAGTATCACTTTGACACTATCATGACCTTTCATCACATGCTCGTTTGCTAACCTTAAATATGTCTCTTCGTCCACTTGACCAGGAGGGCAAAGCTCGGCCCCGTGCTTACCGAAATGATTGGCAAATGTAATTGAACTTGAGAAATTTAATAAATGTAATTTATCATTGTTTAACATTAGCTGTGAGCATCTATTTAATATGACATCAAATCTATTTTTGTAACTTTCTCTTTTCACCTTGAAATCGCCTATGAATTTATTTTTTTTTTCATCAAATGTGCCTTTACTAGCTTCACCTTTAGTTTCCTCTTTAAACTCTCTCAAGATATATTCCCCACATGCACAAAAGTCAGAGATATTACTAACTGTATATAATTCTGCAAACATAACTGCAACGGGCAGAAATGGTCCCAGTTGATAGTTACCTTTGAGGGCGCTAAATAAACGTTTGATTTCCCAAGGTTTTAAATTATAAAAAATATTTAAATTCATAATATTAACATCATTCAAATTTGTATTGAAATAAATTGAAAGCTGTTTTTTATTTTCAATAGTTTCTACGTCAAGCAGAAGCAAGTTTTCCCTTAACATATCCATAAACGCTTTGTTACTTTGTAATTGTGAATATTGTAACTTCCCCTTCTTTAGTTGTTTAGTCACGTCAAGAATTTGTAGTTTCTCGTTACAACTTAGTGCACGGAAGGCCCAGGGATGAATCTTCAATTGACCATTTATATCAAAGAAAGAAAGAATCTTTCTACGAAAGTCAGTTGTGTTTTTTTCTTTGACATCTTCCTTAAATTTAACAATTTCTAATACAAATGCATTATTTTGTTGGTCATATTCTTTTAAAGATTCTCTGATAGATTCTTTTGTAGTTGACATTTTGTATTCTATAGAAAAAGGCAGTCGAAAATGCTTCCGATATTTTATATCAAATAATAAAAACTATTTTTTTCTAAATAAAAATGTCGAATTTTAAACAAGCGAAAATCTAGATCTATAATTAAAATAGTGTATTTAACTTTTTATTTGTTAAAGAAAACTATAAAAAATTTAATCTATGTTTAAGAAAATTATATAAGGGACTGCTTTTTTTCTCTTTTTTTACGGTTTTGAATGGAGTCGCTTGAGTCAAAGATTCTTCCTGACAGTCTATCTGTATCCACCAAAAATGATGGTCTGGGATGGTATCCGGTTTATACAGATTTTCAATGGAAAAACCTTCAATGTCAAGTCCAACAGTTACGTCTTCTTTCAAAACCTCAATGGCTTCGTCAAATGTCTTTAACGCATCGCTTTGCTCTATCCGTACACCGATTTTATTTTCGTCTGTTTTGAGAGATTCGTCAATTCGAAAATCTTTGAACTCCTCCAAAATAAACTGCAAAGCTGATCGATATTTTAAAGCACTAGGTCCCTCTCTCAGTTCAAAGAAATAGCCGAAGTGTAGAAGTTCAGTTAGTATTTTGTCAATGTTTTGGGCTAAAAGACAACCTATTGTATCTTTTTCTTTTTGATTTAACTCTATTTTCTGTTCACAGAGAACGAAAAACAAGTCCAAAATGGTTTTAAAATAATGTGTGCATTCCTTTGCTTTAATATCACACTCCTTGATTTTTCCCAGGGCAAGACGTAAGCCCCGAAAACACTTGTCTTTTTCAGGGGTCATTACCTGGCTTTAAAATCTGAAACGGTAATAGACAAAAAAATATAAATTCATAAAACAAAATTAGTTATGTCATTAGATTTGGACATACGATTTTTTGGGACGAAGTAACAAGCGCAGTATGTTAAACATGCAACTATCGGTACAAAACCTAATGTAGATGCCCTCATGCAGTCGTCGTCTCATATTGTTTAGCATGGCTAAAAAATATTACATAAAAATGTTGTAGCAAGCACACAACTCTGATTCACACCATTCTGTGACTGGTAACCGTTGTATCTGATTTGACCACTTGACACTCTGGGTTGGACCCCTATTCCACAAGGGATAGGACCGCATGCCAAAGACAATCTTCTTAGACGAGCTTAAAGGAGAATGGCCTACCGAGCTCCCACTTCCATTAAGCGATATAAAGTTTAACTTGAATGCCATTTCAACATTATAGGCATAGTGGAAAGAAGCTGACAGCATATAACTTCTGAAAAAGACAGATATCTCTTACAAATGGTGTGGGACAAACATTAGAGATCCAATAAAAAACGGTTATTTAAGACAACGAAAATATGAGAAAAAAAACATTTATACACTTAAGCATCGGAGGACGTCGGCTTTTTTATATGCGTTATATGCAGCTGTGCTTTTTATAGTCGTTTAAAACAATACACTTTTCTTATCATTGGAATTGAAGACATTACCATCATTGGCATTAGATGATATGGTCTAGTAATAAGTAGTAATATGAAAAAGTAAATAAAAAGAAACACTTCTTTAAAAAAATGAAGTTGCATCAAAAAGTGTGTGCTTAAATTTAAATTAGATCTAGATTAACAACAATAAATGTGTACCATCATTGGCAATAGATGATATATAGTCTAGTAATATGAAAAAGTAAACAATATTACAAAGAGAGTTTGTGTGATACAGAAACTCAGAGGCGGCTCCCGTCGGAGTCGGATCCCTGTCAGATCAGCCTATTTGCAAGATGTTTCAGATGTTCCTTCTAAGTTGAAAATAATTTATTTCTCGCTGGACGACGGAGGATGGCAAGCAGGGTATAAACCTGCCTTATCATGATGTTTGCGCACTAGACTTTAGTTCGGATTTATCGTTGGTCCCTGGCTCAATTCCTGTATGCTCCCATCCTTAAACTATCGATATATTTCTGAAAGAACAGAAAAGGTTAAATCACATTTTTAAAATCCTTTAGTGTTTTTTTTTTTAATGTAACCGTGACGGACAAACCATTCAACAGACAAAAGCAGAAACATATGCTTCTTTCATTCAAATGGTGGCACTAAAATTTTTTTTTTAAATATGATTTTTTTTTAAATTTAAGACATTAGTTTAAAGTCATGCCATTGCCGGGCTATACGCTGGTACACGAATCATCTCATCTCATCTCAGCCTGTGGTCCCTACTGGGGCATAGGCCACCAACCAGCTTTCTCCAGGCATCTCGGTTCTGGGCGAGTCTCTCCAACTGTCCCCATTTCTTGTCCATCTGCTTGGCTTCTGTTTCCAGATCGCGGCGCCATGTGTTCCTGGGTCGTTCTCTATTCCTCTTTCCTTGGGGGTTCCAGGTTAGGGCTTGCCTTGTTATGTTGGATGCCGGCTTGCGCAGGGTGTGACCTATCCATCTCCAGCGTCTCTGAAGGATATCTATAACAATGGGCTGCTGTTTTGTTTTTTGCCACAGTTCCTCATTCGAGATATTGTCTGGCCAGCGGATCATAAGAATCTTCCTCAGGCAGGTGTTGTTGAATATCTGGATTTTTTTTGATGGTGGTGACGGTGGTTCTCCAGATCTCTGCTCCATAAAGTAGTATCGGCTTAAAAATGGTGTTAAATAGCCTTATTTTGGTGGTGGTGCTTAATTCCCTAGATCCCCAGGTGTTCTTCGGCTGATGGAAGGCTGCTCGAGCTTTACCAATGCGGGTTTTGACATCTGCATCTGTTCCGCCATGGTGATCTATATAGCTTTCCACCTCTTCCAGCGCCTTACCTTGGACTATAATGGGTGTAGTGTTTGATGTCTTTATTTTGAACACCTTGCTCTTTCTCTGTTTATGGTAAGACCCATTCTGGCGGAATTGTCTGCAACAATATTTATCTTTTCCTGCATCTGCTGCTGTGTGTGAGAAAGAAGAGCTAAGTTATCTGCAAAGTCGAGATCATCTAACTGTTTCCACAGTGTCCACTGTATATTGTGTCGCTTCTGGTCTGTTCCTGTCTTCATGACCCAATCAATGGCTAGTAGGAATAAGAAGGGAGAGAATAAACAGCCTTGTCTCACTCCTGTTTTGATTTCAAATGCCTCTGTCAGTTGTCTGCCATGCACTACTCTGCAAGTCATCCCTTCATATGACTTTTTGATGATGTTAGTAATTTTTTCAGGCACTCCATAGTATCTTAACAGTCTCCAGAGGGTCTGTCTGTCCACAATGTCAAATGCCTTTTCATAATCTATAAAACTGACATAGAGAGGGGAGTTCCATTCCATAGACTGTTCCAAAATTATGCGCAGTGTTGCTATCTGATCTGTGCATGATCTCTCCTTTCGAAAGCCGGCTTGTTGGTCACGAAAATGTGGGTCTACAGCATCTTTCATTCGGTTTAACAGGATGCGATTAAACACTTTCCCTGGAACGGACAGTAGCGTTATCCCTCGATAGTTGGAGCAGGAACTAAGATCGACTTTCTTTGGGAGTTTGATGAGGTAGCCCTCCTTCCATTCTAGTGGCACTTCTTCATTTTCCCATATCTTGCAGAAGAGAGGGTAGAGTAACTTCACACTTGTTTCAATGTCTGCCTTTAGTGCTTCAACTGTGATGTTGTCAGGTCCTGCAGATTTGCCATTCTTCGATTGTTTGATTGCTCTGCGAATTTCTTCCTTTGTGCGTGCACTGCACTTGATAGGTAAGTCTCTTGTAGCTGGAGGTATTTCTGGTGGGTTTACAGGTGAAGGTCTGTTTAGCAGCTCCTGGAAATGTTCAATCCATCTCTTCTTTTGCCCTTCTTCGTCTTTTATCGCGTTACCATTTTTGTCCTTTACTGGTCTCTCTGACATGGCAAATTTTCCAGATAGCTTTTTGATGATTGAATACAGGTCCTTGGTGCTGTTCTGATGGGCTGCTTCTTCTGCTTCTTTTGCTAGTGCTTCAATGTAGCTCCTCTTGTCTGTTCTGATGCTACGCTTGACATTCCTATCTATTTCAGTATATTGTTTTTGTGCCTTTCCTTTTGCTGCCCTTGTTTTACTGTTGTTCACATCTGCTTTCTTCTCTCTTCTTTCCTTGATCTTCTGAAGAGTTTCTGATGAAATCCACTCCTTGTGGGTCTATGACTTGGGACCAAGAATTTCTAGGCATGTTGAGGTTACTGTTTCTTTAACTTTATGCCACGTATGTTCTACTGTCTCTTCTTCTAGCAGCTCTTCTAGGAGCTGGAATTTGTTAGATAAGGTGACTTTGAACTCTTCCTGTTTAATGCAGTCTTTCAGCGCAACAGTATTGTAGTGTTGGCGTTGGCTGGGCCCACTTGCCCAAGTCTTTTTCAGCTTCAGTTTCACTCGAGCGCACAGAAGATGATGATCTGAAGAAACATCTGCTCCTCGTCTTACACGTACATCTTGAAGAGATCGACGGAACTTCTTCACAATACAGACATAGTCTATTTGGTTCTTTGTTACTAGGTCTGGTGATATCCATGTTGCTTTGTGTATTCGTTTGTGTGGGAAGACAGTTCCTCCAATCACTAAGTTTCTTGTGGCACACATGTCCGCAAATCTCTCTCCATTTTCATTCATCTCGCCTGATCCATGTTTTCCCATGATCTCTTCATATCCTTTGTTGTTATTGTCAACCTTAGCATTGAAACGCCCATTATAATGAGGATGTTCCTTTTTGGTTTGTCCTGCAGGATGGTAGTCAGCCTATAGTAAAAATTTTCCTTCTCCTCCTCTTCACTGTCGTTTGTAGGGGCATAGCATTGGACAATGTCTAAGTTAATTATTTCCTGCGCTGTGTGGAATGAGGCTGTTATTATCCGTGGTCCATGCGCTTCCCATCCTATAAGTGCTCTCTGAGCCTGCTTAGACAGCATCAGGGCTACTCCATGGGCCCAGAGCCGGTCCATCTTGACTCACTGATTCCTAGTATGGTGAGATTGTACCTTTTCAACTCAGCTGCCACTTTCGCTGTCTTCCCAGTCTCATACATTGTCCGGGCATTCCATGTACCGATGGTGGTGGTGGTCCTTGTAGAGACGATGGTCTTCGGCCTGTCAGCTTCCAAAAGACTCTGGCTTTCACTGGCATGCGTCATAAACCTTCCTTTGGAGGTGCATCCTCTCCCAGGTCCGTGACTTCTGTTGATTCGCTGTTTTGTGTTTCTGTAGCTAGTGTTTTTTTTTTCTACAGGGTAGTGTAGCTAGCCCTACGCCCAACCCTTCTCCATTTTCCGAGCTTGGGACAGGCATATGAAGGAGCTCGGCATATGGCGAAGTTCTGGTACACGAAAGTCGCTGCTAAAAGTTTATTTAAAAAAATGTGCGTGATATCTACATGTAAGGAGCATTTATTATAGTAACATTTCCTCCCTTAATTGTTTTAGAATTGGTGTTTTGTTATTAAAAAATCGCTTGCATAATTAATGTTATAAATTAAACGGTTTGCTTTTAGAAAACTAAAAGTAGCCATTGCACCTAAACTTTTCAAGCCGCATTTAATGGTGAAATAATATTTTTCGTATTTCTTCTAGTTTTGGCGCTCTGGGTTTTACAGATGGACAGACAGACAGAAATTCATTTTAAAAAATGTGCGTGATATCTACATGCCAAGAGCATTTCTTATAATAACATTTCCTCCCTTACATTTACGTAATTATTTCAGAATTGGTGTTTTGTTATTAAAAAATCGCTTGCATAATTAATTTTATAAGTTAAACGGTTTGCTTTTAGAAAACTAAAAGTAGGCGTTGCACCTAAACTTTTAAAGCCGCATTTAATGGTGAAATAATATTTTTCGTATCTCATCTAGTTTTGGCGCCCTGAAAGTGACAGACTAACAGATGGACAGACGGACATTTTTGCACAAACCTAATAGCGACTTTACCCCTTATGGGGATCGCTAATAAAAAAAAACAAAAAAATGAAGTTGCATCAAAAAGTTTGTACTTAACTTTAAATTAGATATAGACTAACAACAATAAATGTGTGTGATTAGAAATAGTGTACTAAATGTTTTGTCTGGAGCAATTTCATGCTTTTGGTTTTATCAGATCACAATTATCGTATCGCTTATCTGAAAAAAAGAGAAAGAATGGGAAGTGGATAACTTTTAATTTTATCGTAATCGCTTTTCTAAACGCATTCAAAATAATGTTAACTTAGGGCTAAAGCCTTTTAAAGGAGACTACTTTAACGTAACTGTTTTATCTAATATATAAAAGGAAAACAAAGGCGTGTGTATGTATGTATACATGTCCCCGTATAGAAATCAAAACCATTTCACCGATCTTGACAAAACTTGACAGAAATGTTCCTTGGGTACTAACTTAGACCTGTATGTATGAATTGTAGCCCTAAAACAAACTTAAAACCCTAAAAAAAATAAAGTTTCCCAAGTCTATTACAGCTATACAATTTTATGAACTAGGCTTTGTTTACAAATGTTGACATGAGAAAATGATCGAAAGGATTTAGATCTAGATTATTCTAGATCTAATTTTAAGAAATACACTTTGCACTTATAGATTTTAACTTTGACGCATGAAAATACAAAATATAGTCTAATGATTTAATTATTTAACAAAATTAACCTTCGAATTTGTGTTTCAAAAGGATTTTTACATAAATTCGTTCTTTGTATCTGCGAATATAAAAATCTTGTTGAACATAGTTGCATTAGACATTACCGAAAGGTTACAAATCTCTAGATCTAGATCTAGGTCTAGAACTAAAGATGATAGAACTTCTCTTCGCAAAGATAGTTTAAAGCTTTAACACTTGAACATACTAATTATAGTCCATTCATTTCATATTTTAATCAAATTAACATTGAAATTTGTTTTCTAAAGCATTTTTACATGATTGCAACTATTATCCTATTATCGCGTAAAATAAGGTCAAGTTTCTATTTATAGCTCCATTAATGAATTTATTTTTAACATGAATTCGCGCATTCGCTTTACTTTAAACATTATTATTTTCTTTGTTTCTAATGCACAATATCACTGACTACATCAGCATTACGCAAATTAAGACCCGCGGACAGCGGGTAATATCTGTCTAGTACAAAATAAATATCAGTAAACACTACAATTTGCAACACGTGCACTGTATAAATATCTCTCCAATAACACCGTACCGACGTATTTACTTTTGCACTGGCCTCCTGGTCTCGTTCCAGGCTAGTATTGGGTTCCACAGTTTAGGACTGACTTTACTTACTGGACTCTTTGCATCGGTCTCGATTACAGACCAAGATCAAGAAGCCGTTCCTCTTGACTGTAATTGACAGTATACCGTGCTGGACCGTCGTAATGCTCCGTACAGAACCACACCGCTTAACTGTCCTGTAGTGGACCGGACTGTAGTGAACCCTTTTCTGAACCGTCTTGACACATCCGCTTTTTATATAGGTTCCCCAATGGAATTCTCGAAAACTACACAACGTCGCTCGACAATTATGACTGGTCAGTGGAATACATAAATCGTGACGCTACTGAGCCCTCCTTACGACGCCAATCCATATCAAACCGTCATGTTCTACGGCTGACCATCGTAACACGTCACAGTTGACCGCTTGTTTAGCGCTGGACTGAGGCGATTTGCGTCAACTGACAACACACATCAGAATCTCCATCTGTGCTACCACCAGATTTATTACAATTCATATACCTGCATATAAAATGGTCCCCCACCCGAAATAAGGATCAAAATAAAGTGATTTATTTTCGTTATGATTTTGTTTATTTTCGGTGAGATTTTAATACTAAACCATCACTTTTGCAGCACAGCCAAGATAGTTTTAAGTTTAAAACCCCATACCAGAGCGTTTTGAGTTTAAAAATCCCTACCAGTTGTTTTATTTTTCAGTTAAATAATCCTCTTCTATAAAACAAAACAAAATGCTAACGAAAATTTCCACATTTTAAGAGCACAGTTTTAAAATATTTTGTTTTTAAACAACTCTAAACTTTACAATAAACTTCCTCTTCAATATAAAAAAGCAAATTACTCACTTAAAATTCTATGAGCGTGGAGTTTGAAGCTAAAAATGCTTCTTCAATATAAAAAAATGAAATTGCTCACTCAAAATGCTTTCAGCGAAGCCGAAAGAGGTATTGTGTTTAAACTCATCTTAAGAGGAGTTTGATGCAAATAATACCTCTCCCATATAAAATATAATTAAACAAAATTATTTGAGCTTAACTAAGCCCTTGGGGCGATTTGATTTTAAAACCTCCTCCTACGGATATAATTTTTAAGGTTTAAAACTACTCTATATTGTTTTAATTTAAAAACACTCTTGAAAAACCTCTTCAATATTTTTCTAAAGCAAATTTTAGTCACCAAGTTCTCTAACCGTAGCTATATGTAGTTTAGTTAAAAAAAAAACTCAAAAGATTTGAAACTCCAAATGATGATTTTGACTAAAACTTCCCCTTTCGATATAAAATCTTAAGCGAACAAGAGACACCTAATTCCAAGAGCGTAGTCAAAAGAAGTTACATATGTCTACTATTGGTTTGGTATTATTAATAAAGTGCCTTGAAAAGTCATTTGCCGAAATTAAAAAACACTAAATGTTGCTCAACAAAGATGGCTTAGACAGATTTTAGGACTTAGTTATAGAGATCGGGACTAAATCAAGGAAATTCTATGTCGAATTGGAAGTCGACCCCCTTAGTAAGGTTATGACAGAGCGTCGCAACAGGTTTGCGGGACAAGTTATCGGACCAAATAAATACGCATAAAAAGAGTTGCGATATATATGAGAAATGAGAGTTCCTGCCAATGGCACTCCAATAGCTGTGTTAGGACAGAGTAGCAGTCTTATCGTAGAATGAACAATTGAAACTCGAAAGTATCGGTGTCTCATAGACGATCGAATAATGATTGACGGAGGATAGCAGTCTACCTGCACAGTCCAAAAAAATTATTTGGGGAAAGTTAGAGAACGGACATGAAAAGTTGGGAACAGCGCTAATCGAAATATCAGAAGTCAACTACCACGGAGTGGTCATAAGAAAAAACGCTGGTCATGATTGGTAAAGATCAGAGGGTACCTGTCAAATCATGGACGGAGTATTATCTACGAAGGAATAGTTACATTTCCTAAATGCCTTACGACCTAATTAAGAGTTGCAACATTGACAACGTTACTGTCAAGCCCACTGAATCGGTCAACCCTCAGATTACCAGGCTTTTGACTGAAACCGAAGTGAACCTATCTGAAAAGCATTATGTCAAAGGAAAAGACTTGATGATAATAAAATAAATAATAAAATGTGCATACATCTTCGCATCCAATGAGGATCGATCCTGGAGTAACTAGGCCGTTTCGGCATCCACCACGCCGCCTTCTTCTCGCAAAGCAACAGAATGCTGTAGACATGATAGAACAAATGAAACAGCAAGGGGTCAGAGAGCCCTCAAATAGTCCTTGGTGTTCATCAATCGTCCTACTGAAAAAAGGATGCGATTTTGCGTAGACTACAGAGCACTTAACGAAATCACGCATAAAGACAGCTATCAACTCCCAAGAATTGACGATACTTTGGATACGCTTGCTGGATTACAAATTTTTTTTACTCTTTACTTTAAAAGTGGATACAGGCAGGTGGGAATGCATTCCGAGAATAAAAAGAAAACGGCTTTCTCTGCTGACAATAATCTTTGGCAGTTCACTGTTATGCTTTTTGGTCTATGTAACGCTCCCCCCACTTTGAAAGATTGATGGAACGCGTTTTATAGGGACTTCATTGACTTGTATACATGGATGACATTATAGATAATTCTAAATAAAGTTTTTGGCCGAATAAGAAGTGCGGGTATGAAAGTCAATTCAATGAAGTGCTCGACGACCTTGCAATACAGATTGCAAACATTGTAACAAAGCTGAAGAGAAGGAATCGATAATCGATTGTCGAAGTTTGCACCAGAATGTCGTAGGACCCTGGTCTGACGAGAATATCCGAAAAGATCAGCTTAAGAATGAGGATCTGTTAATCGTTTTTCTTTGGAAGGAGAGGGGACAACAGCCAGATTGGCAACACATTGCTGAGAAAGGGGCTGCCGTAAATGCGTATTGGGCACAATGGGATTCAGAGATAGTGGAACACCGTGTACTTAAACGAATGTGGGAATCTATCGATGACACAACAACACGATTACAAATACTTCTACTAAAATTTAGAATCCAAGAGGTATTCCAAGAGTTGCACAATGGCTCCACGGGTGGTCACTTGGGTATTAACAAGACGTTGGAGAAGTGAGTCAAAGGTTTTATTGCTGTAGGTACCTGGAAGATGTTAAGGATTGGTGCAAAATATGTGAGCAATGTACATCAACCAAATGCTAGCAACGTCGAACAACGTACCCCTACAAAAATATAACGTAAGTGTTCCATTTGAAAAAATTGCACTGGATATAGCAGGCCCGTTAACTTAGACACTAAAAGGCAACAAACATATTCTAGTAGTAAAAGACTATTTCAGTAAATGGCCTGAGGCTTTCGTGATACCAAACGATTGGGATAAATACATTCCTCTATTCCTCACGTCTTATAGAGGAGCCGATCATGCAACTACTGGATATACGCCAGCCGATTCACTAACACAAACTAAAGAAAACAATCCTTAATCTTTAGTCGAAAAATAAAAAACATTAATTACTAGTCGACCGACAGCATAGCATACGGCTCTATTTTACAGG
Source organism: Biomphalaria straminea (assembly GCA_021533235.1). Classification (NCBI taxonomy): domain Eukaryota; kingdom Metazoa; phylum Mollusca; class Gastropoda; family Planorbidae; genus Biomphalaria; species Biomphalaria straminea. The sequence goes on along the minus strand of JADKLZ010000130.1, from coordinate 429,339 downwards.
ACAGGCCTTAGGCACTGCACCATATGCGAACGCAGTTGGTCCATCACTTTCTTTGTACCATTGTTAATTTTTAGGTGTATATTTTGTTTTAAATTAAACTATTTTATAACATATAGGCCTAACAAATTTCCCGCGGCCTCTTGATTTATTAGGAGCTTCTGGAAATCTCCTGAAATTTCAAAATATAGGCCTACAAAAAATCATTTGGAAATCTCCGGAAATTGTTAAAATCTTTTGTAAAGTAAAAGTAAAGTAAAAAAAATCAGGAAATTTATAGATAAAATAGAAAATGGAAGTAAGATTTAAAAAAGGAAGCCAGTGTTATTATTATTTTAACGTAAAATGTGATTTTAATTAAAGTACTTCTATAGTCAAACCTGAGAGTAGACTCTGTGTATTGTCGTTCTCGCTTGAATTTTGAGAAGAAAAAAAATTTGTGAATGAAAATAGTGCGGATTCGGATACGCCATGAGATCTATGAATGGAGCTAAAGATAGCTAATTAACCTTAATTTATGCGATATTAAGAATAAAGTTATACTCATGTAACAATGCTTTAGAAAAACAAATTTGAATGTTAATTTGATTAAAATATGAAATGAGTGGACATTTATCAGTCGGTTCATATGCTAAAGCATTAAACTATCTTTGCGAAGAGAAGTTCTATAATCTTAGAGTTGAATTCGAGTTTTAGATCTAGATCTGGAAAGAGAGAGATGAGTTACCTTTCGTAATCATGTCTAATGAACAAATGTGCGTAATTTGTGATATTAATTAAAGTACTTCTAAAGTGAAACCTGAGAGTAGACACTATATTTGTATTGTTGTTTTAGTTTCAATAATCTTACGACACAATAATCTGGAATTTTTTTTAAATATTCTGACAAATTTCGAGAAAATTATATACACCACTTTCATTCAAAAATAGTGCGGATTGGGATACACCGTTTTCCATTTACACCATGCTACGCCATTAGATCTTCCATATTTACATGTTGCTTGTTGTTGTTTGAACTTATAAACTTGTCGACTTTGAGAAATATATATATACTAGTCGACCGGCAGCATAGCATACGCCGCTATTTTCCAGAGCAGGCCTTAGGCACTGCAACATATGCGACCGCAGTGGGTCCCGCACTTTCATTGGACCTATGCTAATCTTTTAGGTGTATAAATCATTTAATCAAGTTACATGAAGTTAATTCCTTTTTCCAGTCTATATTTATTTATGTCTATGCTATTTTGTGAATTAAAATAGTGCGGATTTGGATACACAATTTGCATTCACACCATGCTGCGCCATGGGATCTTCCCATTTACTTGTTTTAAGTGAATTCATGAATGAAAAATACTACAACATATGCAACCACAGTGGGTCCCGAACTTTTGGACACGTGCTAATTTTTAGGTGTATAAAAATTATTAAATTGAACCATTTTATAAAACATAACAGATTTCCCGCGGCCTCTTGATTTACCATGAGCTCCCTGAAAATCTCTTGAAATGTTATTAAATGCTATGCCGCCGGATGAAAAAGTCCTGGAAATTTCCGGACATTATTAAAATATTTTTAAAGTAAAAAAAAATCACGCTATGCTATTTTGTGAATGAAAATAGTGCGGATTTGGATATATTATTTCCCATTCACACCATGCTGCGCCATGGGATCTTCCCATTTACTTGTTATAAGTAAAGTGAATGCGTGAATTCATGAATGAAAAATACAATAAATGGGGCTAAAAAACAGCAAATTGACCTTAATTTACGCGATATTAAGAATATATCTGCACTCATGTAACAATGCTTTAGAAAAACAAATTCGAATGTTAATTTGATTAAATGGACTATAATTAGTATGTTCATGTGATAAAGCATAAAACTATCTCTGCGAAGAGAAGTTCTATAATCTTAGAGTCGAATTTGAGTTTTAGATCTAGATCTAGGAATAGAGAGATTAGTTACCTTTCATAATCATGTCTAATGAACGAATGTGCGTAATTTTGTGCTATTAATTGAAATACTTTTTAAAGTGAAACCTGAGAGTATACTCTATCTGTGTATTGTTGTCCAGTTTCAATAGTCTAACGACACAATAATCTGGAAATACTTTTAATATTATGACAATAATCTGAGAAGAAGAGATAATTATAATTATATTCACAAAATAGTGCGGATTGGAATGCACCAATTTCCATTCACACCGCGTGCGTGCGCCATAGGATCTTCCCTATTTACTTGTTGCTTGCATGTTGTTGTTGTTTGACCTCTTACTTAGAGGATTATATATATACTAGTTGACGGGCGGCATAGCATACGCCGCTATTTACCAGGGCCGGCGACCGCAGTTGGGCCCGCATTTCATAGGACACGCAATTTTATAGGACCCGCTCTAATTTAAAGTGTAAAAATGATTAAATTAAGCCATTTTATTACTTACAACAGATTCCCCGCGCCATCCTGTCGATTTAAATGAGTCCCAGGAGCACTAACACATCTATAATCAAGAAATGTTTGTATTTGTCATGTTGGAAACATGCAATGCAATTTTTAAATTTTTCATATCATACGCCGCTATTTTGCAGGGCAGGCCTTAGGCACTGCAACATATGCGACCGCAGTGGGCCCTGCACTTTCTTTGGTCCCGTGCTAATTTTTAGGTGTATAAATTATTAAATTGAATCATTTTTAACATGATATAACAGATTTTCCTCGCTAAAGTCAAACCTGAGAGTAGTATCTATCTGTGTATTGACTGGTAGTCATTCTTATCACACAAAACAATCTCTTCCGGCTTCCACTTTTTTAACCTTTCTTCCATTCACTACACAAATTCATAAGAGAGTTTTATGAAACAAAAATGTGTGCATTGCAATTGTGTGTAGGCCTACTTTATTTTTATACTTATAAATTGTGTTTAATCTCTAAGACTGAGGATAAAGCAATTTTTTACATTTTTCATAATTTGGAAATCCGAATTCAATAGTAGATATATGTGTATGTTTTCACGTTACACTTGAAGTTACTTCCTTTTTCCAGTCTATATTTATTTACGTCTCTGTTATTTTGTTTCGTGAATGAAAAAAGTGCGGATTGGGATGCACCATTTTTTATTCACACCATGGTGCGCTATGGGATCTTCCCTATTTACTTGTTGATTGTTGCTTGTTGCTCGTTTGACCTTTTACTTTGAGAAATATATATATAGATATAATATATCTGTGGGATTTTACGTCTCGTGAGACGATCTTTATACTTGCAACGTCTTGTGTTGCTAAAGAGGCCAATCCTTGACACACAGCTGCGGTTGCAGGTTGGGCATATACAATCACCAAGAGCAGCTGCATTTTTAGCCTTCTTTTTGCCTCTGTTGTGTATGGCATCTGCAATCCGAGACCCTTCTCTTATGCTCTCTTTCCATGTGGATCTATCCAGTGCTACTTTTTCCCAGCTGCTAGTGTCGATTTCAAATAGCTTCATGTCACGTTTGCACACATCTGTATACCGTAAAAGTAGGCGACCAGCGGCTCTCCTGCCTTCAAAAAGATCGCCATATAGTATATCTTGTGGTAGTCTACCTACTGGCATTCTGCAAACGTGGCCGAGCCAGCCAAGGCGTCTGCTGCTGATAATAGAGCGGATATCCTGGCACCCTGCTCTTTGTAGCACTTCCTCATTTGTTATTTTATCTTGCCACCTTATTTTAAAGATCCGCCTTAGTCATCGGAGATGGAATACATTCAGCTTTTTTTCCTGCCATGAGTATGTTGCCCATGTTTCGCTTCCATATAGCAAAGTGCTCATCACGCAGGTACGGTAGACTAAGGCTTTAGTATTGTTAGTCAGCAATATGTTGTCCCACACTCTTTTCTGCAACCTTAACATGGTGCCCATTGCTTTCGCTATCCTATTGTTGATGTCTTTATCCAGTAGAGCATCGTTGGATATGATGGAGCCAAGATAGCAAAAATGATCAACAATTTCAAGTGGTTGACCATTAATGTTTACTTGAGGTGCAGCATTAGTGTTTTGGACCAGTATCTTGGTCTTGCTTTGACTAATATTTAAGCCGAACTTCTGGCAAGCAGCAGATAGTTTGTCAACCAGGGTCTGGAGCTGAATATCAGAGTCAGCTACAATAGCTGCATCATCAGCATACAAGAGTTCCCTAACAAGTATCCTCCTAACCTTGGTTTTTGCCCGCAGCCTTGATATATTGAAAAGTTTTCCAGAGGATCTTGTGTGGAGATATACACCTTCGTTGCTGTCGTTGAAAGCATAGTGCAGTAAGCAAGAGAAGAATATGCCAAACAGAGTAGGTGCAAGCACACATCCCTGCTTGACACCACTGCTAACCTCAAAAGGTGCTGATTGGGCTCCATTATATTTCACTGTACATTTCGTTTCCTCGTGAAAACATTCAATGAACTTCAGTAGTTTGGGAGGGCAGCCTATTTTCCTCAGGAGCTTGAAAAGGCCACTTCTGCTGACCATGTCAAAGGCTTTAGTCAGATCAACAAAAACGATGTAAAGGGGTCTGTCTCTCTCTCTGAATTTTTCCTGCAGTAGTCGAAGAGAGGATATCATGTCTACGGTGGATCTGCCACTCCTGAATCCACACTGAGATTCCGGGTAGACTCTAGAAGCTATCACTTGCAGCTTGGATAGTGCCACTCTAGCAAATATTTTGCCAACTATGCTGAGGAGAGAGATACCCCTATAATTGTTGCAGTCACTCCGATCCCCTTTGTTCTTGTATATTGTGAGTATATTTGCGTCACGCATATCCTGTGGGACATGACCTGCTTCCCAGCAGCGGCATAGGAGATTATAGAGTTCAGGTAGCAGGACTGATTTGTTGACCTTAACTACTTCCACTGGGATGCCATCGCTCCCTGGGGATTTTCTATTTTTCATGCAGTTAATTGCTTTTTTTAGATCATCAAGGCTAGGAATGATATCTAGGCATTCCAATACTGGGAGATCTGGTAGGGACGCCAGCGCGACATCGTCCACTGTATTCAGTGTGGCATAGACATTGAGGTAGTGCTCTGTCCATCGTTCTAGCTGCTTGGTTTGATCTGTAATTTTTTCTCCAGATTTTGATAGGAGGGGAGCAGGCTTAGACAGTGTTGGACCCAGGGCCGCTTTAATACCGTCAAACAGAGCTTTACTATTTCCTAAGCAGAGACTTTCTTGAATTCTGTTGCAAGTATCCCTCCAGAAAGTGTTAGCACATCGTCTAGCCATTTGTTTTGCCTCTTTGTTAGCAGCTTTGAAGGCTTGCAAAGATTTTGGACTAGGCCTTGTCTTGTGAGTGAGGTGTGCAGATCGCTTTTTCTCGATGCAAGGTTCCATCTGAGCTATATTCGCCTCAAAGCAGTCTACATTTTTGTGCTTTTGAGGTCCAAATGCGGTAATTGCTGAGCTATAGATCACATCTCTTAATTTCTCCCATCTAGTGGAGATGTCTTCTTCGTCACATAACGAGGGGATTGAACTGTTTAGGAGCTCGTCAAAGAGTGCAGACTTCTCCGGGTCACCTACATGGTTGACGTTAATTCACCTAGTTCCAGGTTGGTTGGAGGTATAAGCCTTCTTGAGAGCTAGTTTGATCTTGCTTAGCACAAGTGAATGGTCTGAATTGCAGTCCGCACTATGGTATGAGCGGGTGTGGATAACGCTTTTCAGATCCGCCCTTCGAGTGATGCAGAGGTCGAGCTGGTGCCACCTTTTTGATCGTGGGTGCTGCCACGAGACTTTGTGACATTCCTTGCCAGGGAAGTATGTATTTGTCACACATAGTTCATGAGAGCAACAGAATTCGAGTAGCCTTTGGCCATTGTCGTTGATTTTGCCAACTCCGTGAGGTCCCAAGCATTTTGGCCACGCATCATTTTCATCACCAACACGGGCATTAAAGTCTCCGTTTATGTAGAGGTGCTCTGACTTCGGGATATTTTTAATTACGTCCTCCAGTGCTTGATAGAATCTTTTTCCTCTTCCGGTGCAGCAAGGGTTGGTGAATAAGCACAGATTATATTAACCCTGCCTTGTGGTGATGCAAATTTTATGTGTGCTACTCTTTCATTGCCTAAGGGAAACATCTCAATGCAGGGGACGAGGCTGTTTCTTATTGCGAATCCGACGCCATGAATTCTGGGGCTTTGTTCTGGTTTTCCTTGCCAGTAGAATGTATACTTGCTTTCTGTAAGAGATCCACTGTCTGCTAGTCTAATTTCCTGCAGACAGGCTATATCAATGTTTAGTCTGCTCAGTTCTCTGTCGATTATAGCTGTTTGGCGCATGTCGGTAACGAATTCAGGGTCTGTATTGAAGCCAGGACACATTGTCCGTATGTTCCAGCTTGCAAAACGCATTAATGTTAAGGGTTTCTTTTGATTGTAGTTGCAGGTGCGGGTTTGCAGCTTGCTTTTTGATTTTGTCTAAGCACCAAGCACCCAGTGGTGCGGCAAGCTGTGGCGGGATAGCACTTTATTGTCCGAGGGCTTCTTGGCATAAGGCAGGCAGTAGCTATCCAGTGAGGCTATAAAGCCCCTCCTACCGTCAAGAGTGGTCCCTGGCGTTCCAGCTTACGCCAATCAGCTAGGAACTTATCACCGGTAACTACCACTCCCCGTGTTTTTTTCAGAGACATTACTGTCAGAGATGGAGTGACCTCTCCATTGCTGGGGGAAAGCCTGGGCGTGAATTTGCGGGTGCAGGGCTGCCCACACTTCAACACTCGCCTCTCTTCCATACTGGCCGGGTCCAAAGGGATGGCAAGCCAACACAATTTGGGGTCAGGTGGATGCAGGAGTTTGCCAGAGAGCAGTAGTCGTACTACTGTCCCCCCCCGCCTACGGGGCTGCAGGACCAGATTTTCTGTTAGGGTTTACTCCCTTAGCCTTAGTCCTTACAGGGACACACACAAGGCAGTGTGGCTATTAACCTATAGCTAGGGGTTTGGTTTGTGGGCAGCAGGGCGTGTCCGCACACCGACGGGCCATGCCTGCCTCACATCTTGGGGCCAAACCTCCTCCGAGACCCTTGCAGATTAGCCTGAGGCTTCACAGCCTCAGTTTCCATCTGTCACCATGCGGAGGTACTGCATAGGACTTGCTGTGGAGAGGCTATATACTGGCAAGAGAGACTTACAAAATTGCTCCCCTTTCACAAAAGCTAGCCAGCGGCGGCAGCAATTTAAGCTACCACTCTAGACTCTTCACACAACCTTTGGACTATATATATATATATATATATATACAGAGAGAGAGAGAGAGAGTTTCTTAACTCATTTACAAACTAGTTCAGGCCTTTACGCCCAAGGGCATCAACATAAAATCATCTTACTTTGAACGTGAAAAAATTGGTTAGTCAAGGACGAACAGGGTAACAATACCGCGTAGTCCGTAATTCTGTTCGTGCCAAACAGGCTCTTGTCTCCTCGAAATACTGATTCTTCTGATTTAGGTGCACAATCTTGTCCTGAAACACCAAATCAGTGAGACCAAGCCAATTTTCACCTGTCTGGCACGACATTTCCGAGCTTCAGCAACATTTGTCTTACCCCATCACACACTTCCTCCAACAGATCCTCACCTCATCTCGAAGTATCCAATTAACTTGAGAATCACATGACAAGGCACTGCATGCCATGTTTCAATAAGCACCACTGAACAACAATAGAAAAAAAAAGGAGTTCTTGCTAAATCATCAGTGTGTCAACGCCTGGAAATGGATTATTCTTAATAAATCTACCACCAAATAGTATCGCTTTTTTTTCGCGAGCGCTAAAGTGCGAATATTTAAATGTTTACTGATCTACATAAAGTGGAGTTTATTTCAATTTGTGAGTTTATATGGAGTTTGCAAACTGATAAGTATTAATTCATTTAATAGTTCTAATTCATCTAGACTGGATCTAGAACTTTAGATATTTTACGATCAACTGTTAATGAAGCTGTTCACAAATCTAGATTTATTCTAGATTATGATATTATTTTGTTTTTGAAAGTCAGTAAGTGATTAGTGCAATGTTTTTCATAGAAGAAACATTGGTTGCGCTTAATCACTTTTAGGATGATAAAGGGAATCAAAGTGGTGTTCCCCATGTGACAAGTAGGTTAAAGTTGTGGACGTTTTAGGTGTCTATGGGTTTTAAGATTTTGAGAACCTATACTTGCACATAAGACTTATAGGCACAGCGTTTAGAATGCATGCAACAAATGCTGTTACGTAAAATTCATGTACAGTTTATTAATAAAAGAAAGATAAGTAAAAGGTAAAATGTTGTACAGTGTTAGGATGGGATCTAACTATTTACATAAACAAGTCTATTATAATAAGATATGAGAACCAAGTTGACTGAGTGTCATTAGGCTGGTTGCTTAGCTTTAAGTCCGGAGCTGCTTTGATGAGACTGTTATGGCTGATGATGACGTTGCCTGCGGTGGGCTTGCGTAATTTATCCAGACGCCCAGGGCAGTCCGACGGTTTGTAGCTGCAGTGACGTGTCTCCAGCGGTTGTTGATTGGACTCTTGCACGTAGTAGGTAAGGGGGGTATCTTCAGATCTGCTGTAAGACTGGTATAAGCTATACATAAATAGGTCTCCAAGTAGAAGTTACCTATAGATAAAAGCTGCAACGAGATGAGTAGATCGGCTTAGTCATAATGATGACACTGGGTGTTAGACGTGAAGAAATCTTCAAATGTTATAAAGAAAACATATACTAGTTTCACAAGTAGTAAGGGGATTTAATCAAATTAATAGTGCATCCCATAAGGGGAGATAATAATATTAATGAAATAGTCCCATGAAGGGAAATAACAAATAGTAATAAGCAAAAATGCAATACGCTTGATTTATGGAAACTATAAATCAGTTTCAAAAATATGAAATATAAATATATTACAATAACAATTGGGAAATCCCCTAAATGTAGATTACAAGTAATATTAAAATGTATCACGGTGAGATCATTACGCATATCGCTAACATCGGGGGTTGGCAAATTGCGACACGCGGGCCACTTGCGGCCCGCAAAAAAGTTTATGCAGCCCGCGAAAACATAAATAAATCTAAAACCTAAATATCTAGAGACATTATTGAAAGTCAAATCTTATCATTTGTAATGAAAGGACTAAGGAAACATTTTCTCCAATCGTCTTTTTAAAAAGAGTTTTAAAGAAAAACGAAGATTATATTAAATAGCAATCTATATATATAATCCTCAAAGAATTAGGCCAGACAACAACAACAACGAGTAATCTATTTTTAGCTCCATTAATCATTTTTCTAACGCATTGGCTTTACTTATTTTATAATGCGAAAAATTAGAACCATATTTAAAACTCGAATTATTTATGTATTTAATAGTCAAAGAGAGAAGTTTTCTGGAGCGCAAATACTCTATAATTCTTTAGTAAAAAATCCATTGACTTGCAAAAGACCTTTAATACGAGTATTTGTGAACAATTGTGGTGGAAAAAAAAAAGCATTAGCAAGGTTAGAGAGACAAAATGACTATATTTTAATATGTTAAAAATGTGTTTGATTTCTTTAAAAGCAATAGCTTAACAGACAAATAATTATAGGGATGTTAAATCGACAGGATGGCGCGGGGAATCTGTTGTAAGTAATAAAATGGCTTAATTTAATCATTTTTACACTTTAAATTAGAACGGGTACTATAAAATTGCGGGTCCTATGAAATGCGGGCCCCACTGCGGGGAATCTGTTGTAGGTGATAAAATGGCTTAATTTAATAATTTTTACACTTTAAATTAGAGCGGGTCCTATAAAATTGCGGGTCCTATGAAATGCGGGCCCCACTGCGGTCGTTATAAATGACTATATTTTGTTAAAAATGTGTTTGATTTCTTTTAAAGCAATAGCTTAACAGACAAATAATTATAATTAAGGGATGTTAAATCGACAGGATGGCGCGGGGAATCTGTTGTAAGTAATAAAATGGCTTAATTTAATAATTTTTACACTTTAAATTAGAGCGGGTCCTATAAAATTGCGTGTCCTATGAAATGCGGGCCCCACTGCCGTCGCCGGCCCTGGTAAATAGCGGAATATGCTATGCCGCCGGTCAACTAGTACAATATAAATTCAGTAAAAGATATAAGTCCTGGCCAGTATTTATTTAATGCTATGAAGAACTGTGTTGAAAGAGTTTCGTTGGCTTGTACAAGATGGCAAGGGGAACAACTGACAAATCTTTGACTGAAAAATTTGTTTTTTAATAAAATAAAGAAAATATCCGAACCATGAACTACTGACTGGAAAGTTTACACATAGCTAAATTAAATTCACAGTATAGTTTGATCCACACAAACAAAATTTGTACAATGCTCAGGGGCCGTCCCTAGGCATAGTCAAAGTATGCTGCTGCTAAGGTACGTAATTGTTAAATTGGCTCGAACAGATAATACAGTTTTATATTACAGAAAAGGAATAGCGAAACTTGTACTTAATGTTATTGTTCGAAGAAAATTAGGTCCCTAATGAATTGCAATTTTTTTCCCCTTTATTTTGTATATTCTTATTTTATTCGGGGCCACCAAATTCACTTCGCCTGTAACCTCCAATTCTAAAAAGGCCGGTACTGACTGGCAGTTCCGAAAAGTATGTGAAGATTTGGAGTTAAAACTTTCTGATGTTTGGTAAACACAGCTGTATTCACTGGCCATTCATTAGATCAATATGGAATTTAAAGGAATAAATTGTTAGGTTCCTTAATGGACGTTGATTGTGACCATTTGCTAATATCTCCAATGAAGAGTTGAAGACATGCATTATGTTTATCATCGGAAGCATTGTAATTTGTTGCTTGTACATGCAATGTATCTGCATCTTAAATATTTTCAAACAAAGCACTCACACACACACACACATACACACACACAAATATATATATATATATATATATATATATATATATATATATATATAT
>JADKLZ010000130.1:362385-400330 GCA_021533235.1 Biomphalaria straminea | reverse complement strand
CCTAGACCGAGTGATACCTTAAGTGGGCGAAATTTATTTTTGTCACACCAAGACAAAAAAGGATGTTAGATCACTACTAGGTTTATGTAATTTCTATAGAAAATTTGTACCTAACTATGCACAACTTATCCAACCTTTAGTTGAATTCACAAAGAAAAAACACTCCAACTTTGTTAACTTAGATGAAAGAAGTAAACAAGCACTAACTAAATTGAAAGACAAATTTAATGAGCAGTTAGAGTTAGGAAGCATTGACTCCATATCTCCACTACTACTATACACAGATGCTTCTAACAATGGCATAGGTGCATGCTTATTACAACAAAAAGACACTGAACTCAAGCCTATTATTCATGTCAGTAGAACATTAAACAAAGCAGAGAAAAGGTACTCAGTAATAGAAAAAGAATTATTAGCTATAGTATGGAGCTTAGTAAAATTAAAGGATTATCTACTAGGTAGATTCTTCACAATCAAATGTGACCATAAGCCATTGCTAGCTCTTAAAAGAAAAGAACTTAAGAACAACAGAATTAATAGATGGTCATTAATTCTTAGTGATTATAAATTCGATCTTCAAAGCGTTCCAGGTCATGAAAATGTACTAGCAGATTTTTTATCAAGATATGTTGTGCATGAATCAGATGTAAATGATGAGAATGAAATAACACATATCAGCCAAAACATTTTGACTGAATAAGGTCACATAACCTTTTGTATTATTGTAACCAGGTCAACATGACAATTTTTTCACTTAGCATTTGTAACAAGGTCATGACCTTATTTTGTTACAGTTTTTCACCTACATCATGAGTTAATAGGTCATCATAACAATGGCATTTTTTGTACTTGTAAATTTTTCCATTGGGTCACCGTGACATTTTTTTTAACAATGTTATTTGTACATTAACCAAGATGAACTTCTTATTTTATTTTGCATAAACACTTTCACACTCATTAATGTGAACTCATTGTACTTAGAGCAACCAGTGTAAATACTATTTCTTATTGATAATTAAAACTTGTGTGAATAAAACAGCAATATTTCTTAGCTGTTGAACTTGTATGAGATTACTCAATTGAAATGCACATATAGTGTACACTTATGCAATTTATTTTATTTGATCCATTGTACAAACATTTTTGAAACAGTAATAATATAATAAGTATTGAGAACTTGTATATGTTTTTATGACAGTATAATAATGCAAGCACATAAACTATGATGATGATTAGTGATGATTTAAAGAGAATACAACTTTGAATAAACATTGAATTTAATTGTTGGAGAACTAATTTTGAAATAATTATTTGCCATTACAGATTTGGTGAGCAACTTTATGTACTATTGTACATCTACTATTGAGATGAATGATAATGAGAGTTGTACTTATTACAATGAGAATGGAAACAACTATTATAATGTATAAGCATGTAAATATTATTGAGAGTGAAAAAGTTGATAACTGTTTTTCCAATATTGTCTAAAGATTTTTCTGTCAAAAAATCTTTTGTTATGGTGGGGGCGTATGTAACAGCCCAGTTTGAGAATCATTGTAGTATTTTATGAATTGTAATCACTACATATTAGTCCGTGCTTTTTGCACGAGATTTTTGGGATCAGCTGAGTAGCTGACCAGCTGACAGAAGTCAGTTGTTCTCCCAGACTCCTAGGATAAGGAGCATGATGTTTTTATTGAATAAATAGTATTAACGGACTTAGTGAAATGTTTATTCCTGATTGGATTTATTACCGTAACTATTACATGTGACGGCTGGAATTGCCTTATCTTCTTTGTAACTTTATTATTGTGTCAATAAAATAATGTCTGCGATAAGAGAGTTCATCAATCATTTCACATGTGCTGTCCTAGAAGTTGTATGACTGCGCACTAGCAAATCTAGTGCGTATACAAGTATATCATTACAAGCCAGAAGAGGCTCACTACCCAATTAACAAATAAACGACATTCGCGTCAGTAACAATCGTTACAGTTATAACAATGAAAAATGGTTCACCCAAAGCACGTCTTGTTGTAAAAGGATTTGAAGAGCAAGACTTAATACCAAAAGATAGTCCAACTGTTGCCAAAGGTTCTATGATAATTTTTTTGGCCATTGTGGCTAGTAAACAGTGGCAGATTAAAACAACAGACATCAAATCTGCATTTTTACAAGGAAAGCCCCTAGATAGAGAGTTGCATATTATACCCCTAAGAGAGAGAGTAATACTCCAAGCAAAGTCATTTGGAAACTGAAGCATGGGCTATATGGTTTCAAGGATGGTGCAAGGCAATTCTATTTAAGTGTCAAAGAAGAGCTTATTGAACTTGGTTGCAAACAGTCCAACCTTGATCCAGCACTGTTCACATTAATGACTGATGGCGAAGTATGTGGCATCATTTGTTGCCACGTCGACGATTTTCTTCATGCTGGCGATGAGGTTTTTGAGAAGACTATGAGTGGATTGCGGCAACGATTTGTGGCAGGAAAGATAGAAGAGCGAAATTTTTATTACATCGGATTCGACATTAGACAAGTCACAGATGGGATCATCCTGGACCACACAGCGTACATCGAAAAACTTGATCGCCCAAAGTTAGACCCAGCAAGATGTTTGCAGAAGGACTTGTAGCTGAATGATGCAGAACAGTCTTTGTACAGAAAACTCATCGGCCAGTTAAATTGGGTCGTTCAAGGCTCCAGACCTGATATGGCTTTTGAGTTAGTTGATCTCAGCACAAAGTTAAACAATGCTTTGGTTACAGACCTAATGCGAGCATTAAAAGCCACCGGAAAGTTAAAAGACTTAAGACCCATACAATTGTATAGAGGTCTAAATGGAAATCCCGAAAAAGACTGGGAGCTGCTTCTGTTCTGCGATGCTGCCTTGGGTAATCTTAGTGGTGGCACAGGAAGTACTAGTGCCCATATTGTATGGATTAAAGACAGAGACGGGCATTGTTGTCCAATTTTTTGGAAAGCCTCGAAGATCAAAAGGGTAGTAAGATCAACCATAGAATTAGGCTTGCAAGAAGGCCTAGAGTCTGCCATCTTTTACAGAACTGTAATTGAAGAACTCTGTGGTATTGAAAAACAGTCTTTGTCTATCACAGTTTTCATTGACAACAGAAGTGTCATTGAAGCGCTGCAGACCACCAAGCTAGTGGAAGACAAAAGGCTGCGTATTGACATCGCTTCCATCAATGAGATGCAGAGGACTGAAAGAATTGAAATTCGCTGGTGTCCTGGAAGAGCACAACTAGCTAATGTGATGACCAAACGGGGCGCATCTGGACTTCTACTTCTGACCATACTGCAAGAAGGAAGACTCCCGGATGAGTTTATGTAATCAGCACTATTATTTCATTTTTTTTCCTCCATATTTTATTTCTGGTTTTGTAAATATGCCTACTATTTCATTTTATTATTCATCAAATCTATACTTATTTTATTTCTGGTTTTGTAAATATGCCTACTATTTCATTTTGTTATTCACCAAACCTATAATTGTAGTTCTAATATTAACTATTATGTTGTTGTTTAAAAAAAAAACAAAAAAAAAAAAGCAAAGCAAAAAAAAAAACGAAGAAGAAGAAAGAATTGATGAAAATAAAATAATAATAATAAAATTGACTTTGTATGTTTAATTCTGAGTTATTTTGCTTATTACAGATTTTCTACATTGTACTTTTGTCATGTATTACATACTTATTAAATATTGATATAGTATGTTCAATGATATTTCTAAATTAATTTTTGTACATTTTTCCCGATTCTGGATGTTCAAAGAAAGAATGAGTGAGAAAAAGAAAAGAGAAATTGTAATTAATGTTGACATTGTTTATATGTGTAGCTTGAATGATTCCCCTTGACTAAGGGAGTGTTGTGATGTTATGTGTCATGTGTGGAAACACAGTGTGTAAATAAATTGACTCATGAATCTGGCGTTCTAGCGTTGGCGTTATTTGTGGTTATAAAGTGTAATGTTCTTAGATTAACATGATGTGAATCCAAATGTTAGTAATGACCAAGACCAGCGATCTAGACATAGATAACTAGAGGGTCGTCGCAATTCGGAAGGTCGCCGTAGGTATAGGCTGATGCCGGATCGCTATACTGTTACTATTAGAAACTTGCCATTCCATGTCAACTGGCAAAAGCTTAAAGATAGATTTAGGGAGTTCGGTCTGTTTGGTTTCGTAGAGGTACTAGAGGCTAATGGGAAGTCCTTGGGTGTTGGACATGTAAGATTTAAAAACTTAGCAGATGTTGCTAAGGCTGTTAGATATTTGGACAGGTCAAAGCTTGGTAATAGAAATATTGTGGTTGTCCCTCATCGTGTGAGCACGAGAGGTTGACGCAATGAGAATGTTGGTAAATTGGTTGTAGCGGTATGTTTGTTGGCGTGGTAGTGGTAGTGATGGGCTCAAAACACAAGGTAGTAATGTGTTAATATTTGATCGATTAATTGATGTGTAAGTTAGTATTGTGTAAGTATAATGTTCATGATGAAGTTCATGTAATATACCATATGATATTTAATAAGTACCATCTTATCCTATTTGAATGTAGCAATTGGATCTGGGTTACGTATCTAGTTGAATTTTCTATCGTGTAGGATGTAGATAACTGATGTTATGCGAATTTATACCGTGAGTGGTATAATACTAGTATTGTCTTGTTCGACTATTATTGTTAATGATATATGGATTGAAGGAATCTTAAACGCTTAAAGTGGTTTGGTGTGTTGTCTAAATTAATATTCTTAATTATTAAATCGCGTTGGCGGTTTTGTATTGTACGTTCGAGCCAGGGTTCGCGGATTTGTTTTACTTTACCGGGTGATTGTGTCGGGGTCGGTCTGTTAAGGTGCACTGGAATCATGAGTGCGCGGAGGCTCTAAGCAGGGTGCAGGCGTATCTGTGTAGGTACCCCATTCTTCGTTTGCCTGATCCTTCATTGCCATTTTTTCTTCAGACCGATGCTTCGGACAAATGGATCTCCGGTATACTGAGCCAGTGCGTGAATGGAGTTCTGCATCCCGTCAAGTATGTAAGTCGAAAGTTGCTGCCTCGGGAGCAGAGGTACTCCATCATCGAGAGAGAAGGCCTTGCTATCGTCTTCGCCATTACAAAAATGGACAAATACCTGGCTGGCGTCAAGTTCCACCTCCAAACTGACCACAAGGCCTTGGCTTATCTTCGGAGCACGAACTTTACGAACCACCGTGTCACGAGGTGGGCTCTGATGCTTCAGGACTACATCTACGACGTGTGTCACATCAAAGGAGAGGACAATATATTAGCAGACTTATGTTTGAGGCTGGTGTGATTCGCATAAAAAGACTTTTTTTAGTGAAGCTATGAAGATGCATTTGCAATATGTATGTTATATGCATGTAATTATTAATGATTAATTTATAATTATGCATTGCAATGTTATAATAATTTTAGGATGGATTATTTGTTTGCGGCAGCATCTGTTGGAATAGTTATGTATGTCTGATTTTCTGAAGGTTGTATTCTTCGGCTAAGTTCTTTTGCGTGTCCAAGTTGTATATATATCTCAATTTTAATGTCTCGTTGAAGACTGGACTTGTCTTCGCAAGGTCCAGTTAGGGGGAGAGGGGGGATGTCATGCACAGCTTGTTTATGCGCATTGGGATTGTTATTCTTTTCTTTACACCATAAGCTTCTCGAGTATCTGTTTCTAAGGTGGTGCGATTTGTTGTCATTCTTGGTTGCCTAGGTGCAAGTGGGTCGATGGTGGTTTCTTTGGCTTCTTTGGGATTTGGTGTTTGTTTTCCCCAGTTTTGGGTAAGTTGGTTATTTTACGTTCTGCTGAATGTTATAGATCTTGAAACGTTTTATTATGATCTTGTCAATAACGTTTGTTACGGACTGATCCTTTATTTCGTTTAGGGACTTAGGCTTGGGCTTTGGTGGAGTCAGGCTCGAAGTTGTTTGAGTTAGTTCTGGATTGTTTGTTGACTTCACCCATGGTGTTGAGTGTGGACGGCATTGTTAGCCCTGGTAGACCTTGGCAGTAATGTTAAGGTGCGCTATTGTGTAAAACCTATTTGCACTATATCTGTGAATGATCGATACTATATTGATGTGTATTCATTTATTATGCTTCATCATTGTATTATTTCATTAGTCATTAAATTGTTAAAAGTCTTATCCTGTTGTTAACTATTGTACGTTAACTTAACGTTGAGATTAACTGTTGGCTGTGTTGCCGTTTAGTTGCCTACGTATATTCGGCACTTAGTTGTACATTTTAGTTTTTACCTACTGTTAACTTTGTTAGTATTCTGTTCAGGGGGAAAGGAAAACCCGGACCCGCAAGTTATCCCCTTCATGAGCCTTAAAACCCTCCCTGACAATCAAGGCTAGGAATGGTATCTAGGCATTCCAATACTGTGAGATCTGGAAGGGACGCCAGGGCCACATTGTCTACTGTATTCAGTGTGGCATAGACATCGAGGTAGTGCTCTGTCCATCGTTCTAGCTGCTTTTTTGATCTGTAATTTTTTCTCCAAATTTTGATAGGAGGGGAGCAGGCTTAGACACTGTTGGACACAGGGCCGCTTTAATGCCATCAAACAGAGATTTAGTATTTCCTAAGTAGAGACTTTCTTGAATTCTGTCGCAAGTATCCCTCCAGAAGTTGTTAGCACATTGTCTAGCCATTTGTTTTGCCTCTTTGTTAGCAGCTTTGAAGGCTTGCAAAGATTTTGGACTAGGTATTGTTTTGTGAGCGAGGTGAGTTGATCGCTTTTTCTCGATGCAAGGTTCCATCTGAGCTATATTCGCCTCAAACCAGTCTACTTTTTTGTGCTTTTGAGGTCCAAATACGGTAATTGCTGAGCTGTAGATCACATCTCTTAATTTCTCCCATCTAGTGGAGATGTCTTTTTCGTCGCAGAACAAGGGAATTTAACTGTTCAGGAGCTCGCCAAAGAGTGCAGACTTCTCCGGGTCTCCTACATTGTTGAGGTTAATTCGCCTAGTTCCAGGTTGAATTCAGGTATAAGCCTTTTTGAGAGCTAGTTTGATCTTGCTTAGCACAAGTGAATGTTCTGAATTGTAGTCCGCAGTTTGGTATGAGCGGGTGTGGATAACGCTTTTCAGATCCGCCCTTCGAGTGATGCAGAGGTCAAGCTGGTGCCACCTTTTTTATCGTGGGTGCTGCCACGAGACTTTGTGGCATTCCTTGCCAGGGAAGTTGTGACGATACAAAACGCTTGCATACAAAAGTTTAATTTGCACTCTTGCTGTTAAAATGTTTTTCTATTCCCCTATCCTCAATTTACATTTTAATTAAACATTCCTCAGCAAACAAATTAGGGGTAGTGACCTAGTCCGATACTACGCTCATCCATCCCCCCCATCGGGTACCGCGAGGTAGACATTGTTATTTGATAGATGCACGGTCTCTTTCTCTTAAGACACGCTTGTAGCACATAAAATAATTCCAACAGACAGTTTGAACTGCCAGTGCGGGCCATTTTCTTTCTTACCAAATAATTACTAGAGGAAACGTAATAATCCAAATGACCACCCTGGTCGACTCCTAATCTGATCGCGAGTTAAAGTTTGCAATAAACATTTTAGCAGTTAGTTTCACTTACGCGTTAAGAATTAGAAAGCTCTAATTTTGTCGAGTCGATCAGGAATGTTATTTTAAATGAGAATGTTAATTAAACTCGAGACCTCCCAAATTTCGTGGTTATATAAGCGCGGACTTGGACTTGAGCAGACGCTCACATTCAAGCCACAGGTTTCTGTGCTTAATAGGCAAGGCCGGAACATAGCTTCCAAATAACATAGCCGCCTATAGACTAAACAACCGTGGTAGGTTGCTCTAGTTTGTATTAAGTGTTATATACATGTTTATTATGTGTATTCATAAATACTATGTAAGTATGTAACCTTTTATATCATTTTCAACATATTGATTTTTATCAACGGGCTATGTTCACGCCTATTTTAATTTTGTAATTATTTTCCTCAACCCAGTATTGAGATGACTTAATCTAGATCAA
This sequence comes from Biomphalaria straminea, assembly GCA_021533235.1. Taxonomy (NCBI): domain Eukaryota; kingdom Metazoa; phylum Mollusca; class Gastropoda; family Planorbidae; genus Biomphalaria; species Biomphalaria straminea. Next base: position 392,277 of record JADKLZ010000130.1, on the reverse strand, counting down.
CTGGAGCGATCGGATCTTTTACAACGATGTCGAATCAAATGCTCTCTCACTAGATCCATGAATGTATTTGATGTATAATATGCCAGTTTATTTAAGTGATGGCATGTGAAATACCAAGCCACTTTTATGACATATACAGTCATTATACTCACTCAATTATATTTAACATCGCTATGTTGTGAATAAGATTTGACCCATGATCATATCATTCCCTCCCTCTTTTATATCTACATATTTACTAGTATTATTATAAATAACATATTTACCATTGCCCAATAGAGATATATGCATCTCTTTTCTTCTATATTGGTTTTATCGCCACATTACTTTTGTCCATAGTTTTACATATCATGTCATAGATCCACTGGTTATCTCCCTTATATTATATCTTATATAATATTGAAGTTCGAAATTTAAACCTTCGGTTTACTTCAATGATATTAACATCATTTGATTGTCCTCACATTTTCTGAACATAGTTATTTCCCCTATTTCATATTTTGTTATGTATTAATTAAACGTAATGAGCTCTATGCCTCACATGCACAATCTGATCGATTGCATGGCATATGAGAGTTCCTACCTATTGCCATGAGGAAGTTTCTAAGTACTTCTTTTCTTTCATCCTGGTTGTTATTGGTGATCATCTCAGACTGAATCTGCAGAGACACCAAACCTGAGCCAACGACGCCAGAACCCCCCCCCTTTCTGTCAGCGAGAAGGAATCTCAGCAGTGCCCACTGAAAACTCAGTGCCACTACTTATTGCCTACGGTCCAGTGCCCAGAGACTTGCCCAGTGTTCAGCACCTACTGCCCAGTACAATCTGCCCAGTCCCAGGCTCCAGCTGCTCACTGCCCAATATCTCCTGCCCACTACCTACGGTACTGAGATCACCTTCCCCACCGCTGCAGATATACAGATCTACAAACAGATCATCTCAAGTTCTCCACTATATTCATAAGAGAAGTCCAGCGGCCATTCAACTACCAAGAAAGAAAGATAAGCAACGAAAATAGAGGCGCTCGTCCACTCCTCAATTGGCAATCAGTGATGAAATTACTATTGTAAAACCCCATTGTTAATCTATTTGTTTTATTAAATATTCTATACATTAATATTTAATTTGTTCAATTTGTTCTTATTGTTAGCTCGTAGTGTGCCTGTTCAAAATTTTACTTATGTGAGCGGGGAAAAGCACTAAATTACTTCCCCTAGAGTAAACGAACCATATTCATTTATAAAATTAAAAACCTCGCCACAGAAGTATGTGTTTGTCACACATAGTTCATGAGAGCAACAGAATTCGAGTAGCCTTTGGCCATTGTCGTTGATTTTGCCAACTCCATGAGGTCCCAAGCATTTTGGCCACGCATCGTTTTCATCACCAACACGGGCATTAAAGTCTCCGTTTATGTAGAGGTGCTCTGACTTCGGGATATTTTTAATTACGTCCTCCAGTGCTTGATAGAATCTGTCTTTTTCTTCTTCCGGTGCAGCAAGGGTTGGTGAATAAGCACAGATGATATTAACCCTGCCTTGTGGTGATGCAAATTTTATGTGTGCTACTCTTTCATTGCCTAAGGGAAACATCTCAATGCAGGGGACGAGGCTGTTTCTTATTGCGAATCCGACGCCATAAATTCTGGGGCTTTGTTCTGGTTTTCCTTGCCAGTAGAAAGTATAATTGTCTGCCGATCTGGTTTCTTGCAGACAGGCCACATCAATGTTTAGTCTGCTCAGTTCTCTGTCGATTATAGCTGTAAAGAATATGGCTTAACTATTAGCACGAATAAAACAAATGTTATGGGACCACCTGCTACAGTACCACCCTCCATCCTTATTGACGATAACAAGCTGGAAGCAGTAAATGAATTCTGCTTTCTGATCACAATTAGAGATGTCTCTAGAAGAGTAAATTAAAAAACGCATAAAGAAGGCTGCCTTGACCTTTGCTAGCCTCAGGTCACGAATTTAGGAAAAACCAGAAGCTCGCTACAGTGATCAAAATGGAAGTTTAAGAGGCATGCGTTATGAGTACACTACGGTATGACCAAACTTGTCTTTGTTTATCCGCAAACTTCATCAGGATTCTGCCTATTAAGTGCTATCCAGCACTGCAAGTTACACCTTGACTGCCTATTTAGCATTCAACCATTCGTTGCCAACTTGCCTTTTTGATGCTATTAAGCACTACAGGTGACCACTTGTTAATCTACGTGGCGCTATCGCTCTACTGGCCTACCTATTTGACGGCCCACTCATCAACCTATTAGGCACGAAGTTCCATAAGACTACGAGTCTTTTCAAGACGTCAAAGCTTCGCCAAATCACTTGACTGGCCCTAAGGACGAAAATGCCCACGGCAGACCAGCACTCGTGTGTCCACGGTAGTCGACCACCCGCCATAATATGCCCGCTACAAATATTCGAACTTTGAATTAAGACTCAACAAGAACTGAATCACCGGCGAGCTTCTACGCGCTAGAGCGCTACCTATAGCTGCAAGACCTCCAGCGAGGATCACAACCATCTCCTGCATCAGCAGAATAACCAGCTAAGTGCAGAGGACAAAAGTGACATTTACGCTTAGTATGATGATACAATATAGCTAAAAAGATTGTAATAGGCGATATTAGCCTAATATAGTTCTTTCTGTGGTATTACTGTAGACAATTGGCTCATCAATCCACCCTCAAAGGCTTTATTAAGCCCAAAAAAATATTTAGTTTTTAGACTTTTTTGTCATTGCTATAATTGAGGCGACTACATATTGTTATGATGTTCTGGAGAGGAAGTAAAGAAAAAATGTTTACTAAACTATATATTGTTTAGGAGCATTGTTTTAAATATTTTATTACTATAGTTTAGGAATAGGTTTAGTAGGATCGAAATAATAGATTTACTGTTAGGCTTAGGGTTTGGGATAGGTATAGAGTTTGGTTTTGGTTAGGATTAGAATAAGGATTAGGTAAACAAAAAAGGTTTAGAGTTAGGTTTAGAATAAGGTTTACTATAATGTATAGAATTAGGGTTAGGGTTAGAATTAGGATTTGGTATAGAAATAGGTTAAGTGTTAGAATTAGGTTAAGAGTTAGGTTTAGGGTTAGTGCTAGGTTTTGGCCTAGTATTAGGGTTAGTGCTAGTTTTAGGGTTACGCTTATGGATTTTGAGGATTGTACAGCAAATAGATGAACAAATTTTATATGCTTCCACTTAGACAAACAAAATTGAAAAATGATATTGTACTGAGTAGAAGATATTTGTCATTTAGAGTCTCTGGTGTCATTGACTTATGAAAACAAAATGCAACAGAAAATTATCAGTTCACACATTCTAAAATGAGGAAAAGCACAGTAAGTTGCATTGACATAGTAAGCAGTGGTAATATAAATGTATATGCAAAATTATTAAATTATTATAGAATTGGAATGGGAATGTGTCTTTTGCTTTACTGAAAGAGAAAGTTTGAGTAATGCAATTAGTTTTCAGTTGAATGTTATTTAAAAAGATAGTAAAGTTTTTAAATTCTTTTTACTAGGCTAGTTGGCTTGATACAGATCACATTTATATTTGTTGTTTACAAAAAAAATAAAATGAATACCTTACAAGTTTTCCAAGTTGTGTAACTATTTATTAAATGTTTGTTTTACATTTATGCACTAGTAGCTTTGTAAATGATCAAAGCAGTCTGAACTTTTAAAAAATTGTGCTTTCTTGGCAAAATCTATTGTGAAAAACAGTTAAGACTATTTTTTTCTCTAAATTAAAAAAAAAGAAATACTGGGGACATTTTAGGAAAATTCCAATCTTGGAAAACAGTTAGACACTGCTCTATTTTTTAAACCATTGATTTGGGATGTTTTCTTCAATCATATACTAATTTGATAAGATTAAGAGTATTACATTTTAAACACCCCTACTTACTGGAAGTTTTAGTTAATAATTTCTGGCATCCATATTGTAGATAATCTCTTAGAAATAAGAAAGTTTGATTTCATCTTGAAATCAACATATGCAGAAAGGAGAATAAAAATTATTGCTTTTAATGTGAGTAATATAATAGTTTTTAAATCTTTAGATACCATATGTATTCAATGAATTATATAAATAAATTATTTAAGCATTTTCTCATCAACTCACCTAACATCATTCCTACAATATAATAATTTTTACTCCGGAAAGTATAATTTTAAAGAAAACACCTTTGATAGCAAAATAAAAGGTAATAATCACTGATTCTTTATCTGCCTACAACATTATTATGTCTTAAAAAAAGTTTGTAATAATATTTCTTTTTATCTACATATTACATATATAAAAGGCTTTGCACAATATTGAAATCTTAGTCTACCCTCTTTATTTCAAATATAAAGTCACAGAGTGGTTTAGACTGAGTATATAATATTGAAATTTAGTATTTTTTTCCATTGACCATGTATGAAAGGAAGCGGAAATAAAAATATATTATGATGTAAGACAATTAGAAATTAGCTAACTTAGAGGAAAACAATGACAATATGGTATAAAATAAAAAATGTGTGTCCTATTTATATTAATGCTTATAAATTACATCAATCTTATTATATAGTAAAGGTTCTCGCTATTATAAAGTAGACGCCATTGGGAGACTAGAGAGGCCATTTTATATGCATCACTTCCATTTAGTCTAGATGTAGATTATAAAGGTTTTACTTTCATGACTCTATGGTTATAATTTACAAAAATGAATCTTAACTTACTATGTAATTCAGCCTATGTACAGACTGGACTCTATTGCCTTGGTCAGAAGCCAGTCTATGATATGGAAACTCCTAAAAAAAAACTACTGTTGTTCAGAGCCATCTCTGAATTCTGTGAATCTGTAGACTGCTTTTAGTGTAAAGAGTGGTATTGGTCTATGTGAAGTTTCCCTGAGGACATCTTCTTGCAACACTTTTTGTATAGAGGCTGCGCTCCTTCCGGATTTCCAAAGGACAATATCATCAGCATATAGCAGCTTTTGGCATTTTAGCTGAGCCGGTAGGTCATTTATGAAGGCCGTGAAAACGATGCATGACAGGACGGAGCTATTGGGGAGGCCGTGCTCGAAGGTCATTTCCTCTGGGACTTCTCCGTACATCCTTGTTCTTATTGTAAGCTCTTGTAGGAAGTCTCTAATCCAGTTATATATCCGTCCCCGCACCCCCACGGCTCTTATGAAGCAAACTAAGCCGCCATACTTTTTCGAATGCCTGTTTTAAGTCAATGAAGGCTGCATATCTGCTTTCGGTTCTTTGGAATCCATATGCTACAATGTGCACAATTTTAGATAAGTTCCTTTATTTTTGTTCCACTTTTTCAAAGCAGATGGCAGTTTTTAAGATTTTCGGACATCATGTATTTAAAGCTATTGTTTTACCTCCCCAGGCAATTCTCCTACCCATAATGCCATTTGAGGGAAATATTTATTAGATATAATTTATTAGCAATTACATAGTGGTGTTTCTTGACTGTGTTCACCGTGCGCTAAAGGAGACAGCACAAAAACTGCGTGCCGTATAGGAGCATGGAGTTACCTAATGTATATTAAAATACAATCTTGACTATGATTGGTAATTCAAAGAAACACTGCTATTTTTTTAGTCCTTTAGTTGCAGAATAAGAATCTGCTTTCAGTTTTTTTGTAAGTTAAACCTTGATGACACAAAAAAATTGACCTAGTTCCCAAAGTCGGTGTGCCTTATATATGAATTTATTATATAGATCTAGACTTTTAGAGCTAGATCTATCTAGATCTTGATTCTCTGGGATTATCAGATACAGACAGAGAATATCATTGACGAAGAAGCTGGAAAGATCTAGAATATCTAGTTCTATAATAAATATAGAGAGAGCAACAGAATTCCAGCTATAAAATGAATAATAATATCGAAAGTTAACATGAGTACGTTTAAATCATTTTTTAGTCATAATCCTGGTAACAGTGCTAAAGGCCTAGCTAGATTTTTAACAACCAATTTTTAATTACCAATTTTAAGTTATTACATAAGGTAGTGTTCTACTAGTTTATATCTATATAATTAAAAACCCAAGCTTTTTGTTTTTCAAAAATATGGTCGTATTTGTAGATATAATTTATAGCCATAGATCACTAAGTCTCGGTAAATGTTTTACATCTTTACTACGTATAAAATTACTTTTTTATTGAGGTAGGGCCATATGATTCTAAAATTCTATTAGACGAAAAAAATTTTCAAACATTCTCAATGTCTTAATGGATTTTAGAAAAATTGGATGTTATTTGTGATTTGGTTAAAAAATAAATAACTTGCAGAGCAGAAAGTTTGAGACATATATTTCAATTATTTATAAATACATAATTGCTATTAATTTTAATTGCTGATTCTGCATTAAGATATTAAAAACGCAACTACATAATATCCTTAAAAAAACTATAGATAAATTAAAATTAACTATGTATAGAATCTAGATGAAAATAAGAGTTGGTAAAGATATGTGTTTGTAAGCTCAGGGACTCACTATTGTTATGTTTTTTTTAGACAGACTCACTCATAAGCTTAACTATAGGCTACCTAATTAATAAATGAAACTCTCAAGACTGTATTAACTCTTTTATTAATCACTTATTAAAATCATATTAATAGTATACAACGTAAAAAAAAGTTCAAATGTAATGAAAAGAAAGAAAAAAAATAGCCAAGCTGGCAGCATCATTCAAATATCGTGAATGTCGAAAATAAGTTTATACCGGAAGTACCTCAATCAATAGTTTGGAGTTGGACGACACTTATGCTTATTTACCATTAGTGTTGGCAGTCATTTATCACGTTAGTACCTTCATCAGCGTCGGAATTAGTTGACTGTAGGGAAAGGTTGATAACATTCATCGTGCAAAGGTCCATTAACTTCAACATCAGCTACTATTGTAATTCCATGTCTATCACCAGGGCTTCTCGCGCTGACCCTGATAGCTTGACAAGCTAAGTCTAAGTCCATACCTTGTTGGTGTATTTCTTGGCATTCACGGTCTTCTTGTAAAGCTACGTATGTACAGTTTTTGGCAAACATATGTGTGCAGTAATCATGCTCTTTAGTTTCTCTCGTAGACACTGGCAGAAGTCTTTGAGGCCCACAGCAACAGGCTGGGACGCAGACACAACGTTGTCTTGATCTGTCTGGCTGGTTGCGGTACTCATGTCAGGTACATATGTAGCAAAAGCTTCGGTCAAACTATAGATCTCTTCTCTTGTTTGGTTTTTTATTGTTTCTTTTTTCTGTCTTGTTGGGCATGGTATATTGTTATAAACCTGTTGGTGGCACAGACGGGGGAGTAGCGGTGTGTAGTCAGCCGACGCAAATCGCCCCAGACTAGAGGAGCGGTCAAGCGTGACGAATTACTACTCTCAGCCTTGACGCGTCTCAACTAGAAGTTTCGGGAGAGTTCCGCGGCGTGAACACAGCTCAGGAGCGCCACGAGAATTATTTTCATCTGACCACCTAGGAATGTCGAGGGGCGTTCTGTCCTGTTCGAGAAAGCCAGCAGGGACCCTATATAAAGAGCGGAGGTGTCGCAGTCAAGACGTCCGGAAAAGGGGTTCAGAGCACGGTCAATTACAGCACAGTTCAGCGGTGTGGTACAGTACGGAGCATTACGACGGTTCAGTGCGAATTACTGTCAAATACAGTTGAGACGGCTGACGTCTTGATCTTGATCTATGATCGAGTCCGGCACATCGAGCCCAAGTGTATGAAGTCAGTCCTGAACTGTTGAACCCAGTGCAAGCCCGGAACGAGACGGAGAGACCAGTGCAAGAGTTGAAACGGCGATACGGTGTTATCGGAGAGATAATTGTACAGTCTGTGATACGTGTTGCCAATTGTACTAAATTGGCTGTTCTTTATTGACATTAAACTCTTACGTTACTTTGGAGCCCGGAGTTGTCAAGTTCTTTCAGTTGGTGGTGTATGGTGCAGTTTGCAGAGAGCCTGGATAGTGAGATTCGTAAGTGAGGTTCGTTTTCGTTCATGGCTTAGACCAACTGGCTAAATGTAGAAAATCCGGTCTTAATTTATGATTCTATGTTGTTTATCTTCTTAAAGCTTTCTTTCATGAAGTTCAGTTTGTCTTGGAAGATTCTTTAAAGCTCTGACATATAAGGTTTAAAATAAAATTGGCAGGTATCCGGATTCTCATCTTCCTCCAACATGGCTTATCGGAGACGTGCTGTTACCGTTTCTATGTTTCCGTTAAGCCTATTTCTCGATGCTCTTTTCTAAGTTCTTTCATGTCAATTTCAATAAGAAGTTTGGGGGAATTCATTCTAGCCAGAAAAATCTCTCTTCTGAACCAATTGTTACGTATTTCTGAATCTTCTGGCTAAGTGTAGTAATAGGCACACATAAAAAAAAAACACTGCGAACAACTTGACAACTAAACGTTCAGCCTCATATAAATGTATTGCATAAAAACTGACTGTAACAAGAAGCTAAGAAGACTGTACAAATATGGTTGGTTACAATTCACTGTACTTCTACCGCCCCCCCCACTGGATCCGCCAGTGACTATGTGTGGAGTTTTTGTCGCCATTCAGCGTAAAAAAGCTTAAGGTGTTAACGTTGTTTTTGTTATTATAAAGTATGACAATTAACTTGTTCTTATATTACAATGATGTCGAATATGTCTTTTGGAAGAAATCGAAAAATATAATCTAGTGTAATTAGCAAAACTAGCATATCTTCTTATAATATACAGACGTTACTTTAAAAAAAGAAGATGATTACGTCCTGCTTACATTCAGTCATACATATTGTAATGACTCTGACTTGCGCACCATCATTCAGGCTAGTGCACAGGTGCGCACTTCTAGTGAACGGACTATAACAGGATATTGACATGGGAGAATAACGACTTCCGCCCAAGTCTAGAGCCAAGATGGAGAAACAGTGCTAAATAAAGATGTTGTTTTATGTACCTGTGATGTCATGTTAATAAACATCTATGTGCCTCGTTGAGTTGCCTTCTCTAAAGTTATTACATTGGTGTCAGAAGTGAGGATTATAGGCAACTCAACGAGAGGAGGTAGGCTTTGATTACAATGACATATTCGAAGCTATTACATCAGCTCTCAATTAAACAGCTGAGACAAGAGCTTCAGGACCGAGATTTAAAACCCTTCGGTAGCAAGGAAAGGCTTACGGCTCGTCTGCGTCAAGCATTGATTGAGGAAGATGAAGATCCGGAGACCTACCAGTTCGAAGTTGAACCTGGGATTGTGGATGTCTTTTACAAGATCCAGGAGTGTGGGGATGCATTTACAGAACAATTGAACACGATAAGGATCAGGATGAGGAACATGAGCAGGGATATAATGTTGAACATAGATGAAAGTGTATTGGAAGTGGAAGAACAAATAGACCAAAGTGATCATATGGTGTCGCAACCGAAAGAAGGCATAACCTCGTTTGTGAAAGGGCAGCTGCCTGGTCAGGACTGAGGCTGCACAAACAGTGGTGATGTAGGAGCTGGTGATAGGAGCGCTGTCTGTGACTGTGTTGTGAGCAAGTCTGACAGGAGTGACTTTCAGGGCGAGAAACGTGACAACGATTGCTGCGACGATCTCCACGGAATATACCGAATCGAAGGGAAAGAGACAAATGAAGGAGATGAAATCTGTTGAGTGCCTGGGGCGTTTCTTCCTGATTTAGCTACAACGAGTACCTCAATGAGCCGGACAGACCAAGACAACGTTGGGTCTGCGTCCAAGCCTGTTGCTATGGACCTTAAAGACCTCTGCCTATCTGCCGGTGCTCATGAGAGAAATTCGAAGCTTGACAATAGTATCCAGGGGTTTAGCATGAACTGTACGTGCGGCGCATCACACTGGGAATGTGGATGCCAAGAAAACCATGAACCATGTGTACTTCTGCCATCATTATGAACATTGGCATAGATGAATGTCAATCAACCCACTCAAAATCTGAGCTGTCAAGAGGAAGACATCTTCCACTTGAACTTGAAGAGACCTATCTCCTGGACGTGAGACTGTTACCTGAGGATGAATGCGGCATATCGGACTTTGTTTGCAACGTGGTTGCATGTGAACCTGCAACTTCTATGAGAGGCGTCTGTCGGGAGGGTCTGCTGAAACGGCGTGTCCGATCAACGACTGTGCTGACGAAAACAGTGCTCGACACTATCTCTCTGTGTGTCAAACGGCCACGTCATCGTCTCAACAACAGCCTGATCAACTGGAGAAAGAGAAAGCGGCACTGGAGGAGAACAATGCGGATGGCTCTGTGGGAACACCCTATCTGCCGCCTGTGGCTCCCACTGATCGACCTCCACCTGAACTGTTAAACTTCAGCTGCAGTGTTTCTTTTCGGGACGAAAAGTTCTAAGACGGGGATAATGTAATGACTCTGACTTGCGCACCATCATTCAGGCTAGTGCACAGGTGCGCACTTCTAGTGAACGGACTATAACAGGATATTTACATGGGAGAATAACGACTTCCGCCCAAGTCTAGAGTCAAGATGGAGAAACAGTGCTTAATAAAGATGTTGTTTTATGTACCTGTGATGTCATGTAAATAAACATCTATGTGCCTCGTTGAGTTCCTTCTCTAAAGTTATTACAATATTAACCAATGACTTAAATTCTGCCAAGTCACTGGTTTTCCTTGCTAGCTCAGGCAATCCATTCCATGCTCTAATAGCGCTAGGGTAGAAGAAGCTTTTGTACAAATTTGTCCTAGCATATGGGACGAGGAGTGTGCCTTTTCGTTGTGTCTTTCTGAGTATTTTATTAAATTTTGAATTTGAAGATTATGGTTAAGTGTTTTATGTATAACTGCTACTTTACTTTTGAGTCTTCTGTCCTGAAGGCTTTATAAATTTAGTGATTTTGCTAAAGATGTTACTCTAGTCAAATGTGAATATTGATTTGCTATGAATCCCAAACAGAGGATGCATATTGTTATAACTGAGCTGTAAGGGGGTCATTGTAACCTTACGGCTGGTCAACCGACACAGACGACTCAGGCCTGTGTACTTAGAAAAGGACTGGCGGATGTAAAGATCCGATGTGCAAAAAACCGGTTTTGTTGTGTGCTCTGACCAAGACAGTTGGAAAAAGACTAGATTGATTTCTTTTAATGTGATTCTATTCAGACTTGTAAAGTATTTGACTATTTTTTCATTCATCATTTATTACTTCAATAATACATCTCGTTTTATTAGAACCCAAGTTATCTGTTTCTTGAATTGGCAATATTGTTTGTTCAAGGGTTCATAGGGAAACATTACACTGGTTTCAGAGGTGGGATCTTTTGATGGCTTCTACGAAAACCCTTGAATAACTTCTTGTTAAGGAACTGAAGCGGGAGCTCCGCGAGCGTGGGCTGACGTTAGGCGGAAACAGAGATGCCTTAGCTGCACGTCTCCGGCAAGCCCTGCTGGACGAAGATGACGACCCAGAGACATATTTGTTTGAAATAGAACCGGATGTGGTGGAGCTCTTGGGCTCGATTTTATGCTGAAATTTGGATTCTCCCTGAATATTGGCGGAGGCACATTGAAATGTGGAGACATTGAAATCCCTTTACTCGGGGATGAGGATGAAGAGGATGGACTAGTCAGGAGAATAATGTTGATAGAGGATACAACTTTGCCGGCCCAGTCGGAATCGATTATTTGGGGAAAAGTAGAATATGGTCTTACAACGAATAGAACTGCGCTAATTGAAGGCATAGACATTTTCGGCAACGGAGTGGCCGTAGGAAGGACACTGGTCATGCTAGGAGAAGATCAAAAGGTACCGGTGAGAGTCATGAACCTTGGCTCACAGGACAAACACCTTCAGAAAGATAGCACGATCGCGGTAAGCTATACTCTTGATCTGATCAGAAACTGTAACAGTGATCAATCAGAAAAATCAATCGAACAATCAAAGCCACACATTACCGAACTCTTGGCAGAGATTGAAACCATTTTATCACGAGAACAGTATGTACAAGCAGAACAATTGATTAGTGAGTTTGCAGACATCTTGCCATCCAATGAGACGGACTGTGGGCGAACAAATATGGTCCAACATCGCATAGATACAGGAAGCACTAGACCTATTCGACAACCCCCACGTCGATTGCCGCTAGCGAAACAACAAGAAGCTGTAGACCTTATAGAAAGAATGAGACAGCAGGGAGTTATTGAGCCCTCCAATAGTCCTTGGTGTTCCCCAGTCGTCTTGGTAAAGAAGAAAGATGGTTCTTTACGTTTTTGTGTGGACTACAGGCTATTAAACGAAGCCACAAATAAAGACAGTTATCCACTAACTAGGATCGATGACACATTGGACACGTTGGCTGGGGCACAGATTTTTTTCTACTCTTGACTTGAAAAGTGGATACTGGCAAGTTTGGATGCATCCCGACGATAGAGAGAAAACGGCTTTCTCAACTGGTAACGGTCTGTAGCAATTTACCGTGATGCCCTTCGGCCTCTGCAATGCGCCAGCCACGTTTGAACGGTTAATGGAACATGTTCTGAGAGGACTTAGTTGGAAAACATGTCTTGTCTACCTCGATGACATTATTGTCATTGGTAGAACATTCGAAGAGCATCTTACTAATCTTGAAGAAGTATTTCGACGAATAAGAAGCGCTGGGATGAAGCTCAGCCCAAAGAAGTGCTCCTTGTTCAGGAGGAGCGTAAAGTACCTAGGTCACATTGTTTCGGCTGAGGGAATCAGCACGGATCCAGAGAAAGTTGAAGCTGTGAAGCGGTGGCCTACCCCTACGAATAAACACGAGTTAAAAAGTTTTCTGGGACTTTGTACTTATTACAGACGTTTCGTGCAGAATTTCTCCAGCGTTTGTAAAACACTTCATCAGCTGACAGAACATAAGAGGCCATTTATTTGGACACCTGAATGTCAAGAAGCTTTTGACAGGTTGAAAAACACACTAGCCTCTGCCTCCGTTTTGGCCTACCCTATACCAGGCTTGACTTTCATACTTGACACCGATGCGAGCAGTACTGGAATAGGTGCCGTCCTGTCCCAAAAGGTAGATGAAACAGAAAGAGTGCATGCCTACTTCAGTCGAAGCTTGTCGAAACCGGAAAGAAATTACTGCGTCACGAGGCGTGAGCTTCTAGCCGTTGTGGATGCAATAAAACATTTCCACAAATACCTATATGGGCAGACCTTCACCCTTAGAAGTGATCACGCCGCTCTACAATGGCTGCTTTCATTTAAGAGTCCAGAAGGTCAAGTAGCCAGGTGGATTGAGCGTCTGCAAACCTATGACTTCGAGATTCAGCACCGAAAAGGACAGATTCACCATAATGCTGATGCGCTGTCCCGAAGGCCTTGCAAAAGTGAATGCAAGCACTGTAGGAAGGTCGAAGAAAAGGAGGCGGTCGTTGATTGCCGTCGTCTTGGGGTAGAAGCTTCCGGACCGTGGTCGGACGAAAACATCCCAGAGGATCAGCTAAGAGACGAAGATCTGGCCCCCATTCTCCTAATGAAGGAAGATGGACAACGAGCAGATTGGCAACACATCTCTGATAAGTGGCCCGCTATTAAGGCATATTGGGCCCAATGGGATTCCCTGGAAATTGTCAACGGTGTACTCAAGAGAGTCTGGGAAACGCCTGACGGCACAAGCAATCGATTTCAGCTGATGTTACCTAAAGTTAGAGTGTCTGAGGTACTGCAAGAGATGCACAATGGCTTCAGTGGCTCCCATCTTGGTGTCAACAAAACTTTGGAGAAGGTCCGGCAGCGATTTTACTGGTTCCGTTACCGGGAAGATGTGGAAGAATGGTGCCGAAGGTGCGATGTCTGTGCAGCCGCCAAGGGCCCGCAACGTAGAACAAGAGGACATGTGCAGCAATACAATGTCGGAAATCCCTTTGAAAGGATCGCAATCGACGTAGCCGGGCCATTCCCCGAAACCAAGAAAGGAAACAAGTTCATCTTGGTTGTTATCGACTATTTTACTAAATGGCCTGAGGCATACGCAATTCCGAACCAAGAAGCTACCACCGTAGCTGAAACCCTTGTAGAAAACTGGATAAGTCGGTACGGTGCTCCCATGGAGTTACACTCAGACCAGGGACGTAACTTCGAGTCCAGAGTCTTTCAAGAGATGTGCCAGACCCTCTGCATTGAAAAGACTCGCACCACGCCCCTGCACCCTCAGTCCGACGGAATGGTAGAGCGGTTCAACAGAACTCTAGAACAGCATCTATCGAAGGTCGCCAGTGAACGACAAGATGACTGGGACACTTATATCCCAATGTTTCTCATGGCATACAGGGGATCCATTCATGGCACCACAAGTTATACACCAGCCAAGATGTTGTTTGGCCGCGAACTGCGATTGCCATGTGACTTGCTATTTGGGGTTCCAGCAGATAAACCAGCTACTTCGACAGAGTACGTCACTAATCTTCGAAAACGAATGCAGGAAGCCCATGCTATGGCCCGCAGAAATATCAAACTGACTAGTGACCAGATGAAGACGAGGTACGACAGTCGGGCCAATGACTCTGGGTTCCATAAGGACGATCTGGTCTGGCTCTACAATCCACAGAGACGAAAAGGCAGGTCTCCAAAGCTCCAGAGAGACTGGGAAGGTCCATACCGCATCGTTAAAAGAATAAACGATGTGGTATATCGCATCCAGAAAAGTCCACGGTCCAAACTGAAGGTAGTCCACATCGATCGCCTCCATCAGTACCGCGGGGAAGCAGAACCTGTCCGGGACGGCCAGTTCTAAGAGGGAGACATTGTTATAACTGAGCTGTAAGGGGGTCATTGTAAACTTACGGCTGGTCAACCGACACAGACGACTCAGGCCTGTGTACTTAGAAAAGGACTGGCGGATGTAAAGATCCGATGTGCAAAAAAACCGGTTTTGTTGTGTGCTCTGACCAAGACAGTTGGAAAAAGACTAGATTGATTTCTTTTAATGTAATTCTATTCAGACTTGTAAAGTATTTGACTATTTTTTCATTCATCATTTATTACTTCAATAATACATCTCGTTTTATTAGAACCCAAGTTATCTGTTTCTTGAATTGGCAATATTGTTTGTTCAAGGGTTCATAGGGAAACATAACAATATTCTATTATAGGCCTAACCAAGTTTTATGTTCTTTTTTGATTCATATAAATTTCTTTTAATAAACCCTAATGCTTTGTTTGACTTTTATTTTATTTTTGTACAAATATAGGGATTCCATGACAGTTTCTCATTTATTATAACACCTTATTTATTAATATTAATAAAGGGTAGGAGATAGCATGTCAATACCATTCAGAAATCAGCAAAATATAGAAAAAAAATTGCTGGACGGTGTTACAGTTCATACATTGTTATAAAAGTTACGTACTTATTTAATTATAGTCAAATTATATCTCGCGCCAAAAGTTCCCTGCGCGAAAACATCTTGCGCCAAAACGGTGGCGCGAAAACTTCACGTACGGGTATTTTTTCGTAAACTGCACATGGAAGATATATTTAGGCAAACTAAAGCTGTGGATGTAATATAGAGAAAAATATAAATGATTTATTCTTGAATTTTATTTTAATAAATGAATTAAATAATTTAGTCTATATATACAAACGATTTTATAATTTGATATCAATCCACAATTAGCCCTAATCATTGGATTTTGGTGATTTCTTGATAACGTGACATGTCTATTTGCATTCGATGCAAAAAAAAAAACAAGGCATAAACATGCCACCGAGCTCAATGACAGATTTACTGCTTTGGAGATTAGAGTTCTGCTTAATAGTGTAATAAACCTGGTGATAAAACACTTGGGGGGGGGGGGGAGTTGTGATATGCCTAGAAAACCGACGCAAATCGCCACAAGAAGGTCAACTGCGATGACTGACGAAGTTTAAAGAAACATCTAGAGCAGGGGTCTCAAACTCATATCAGCATGTGGGCCGCAGTGGAAGGTAACAACCAGTCAGCGGGCCGCACATCAAATTTTACGAACACTACTGTCACTGCAGTTAAATGCTAAAATAAAGCTTTTATAATTATTAATGACATTTAGTGGAGTTTATTACATACACAGGCAGTTTAGTTTACTAAAATAAGTTGACGTTGTCTCTGTCACTAATAAAAAAAGCAGAAACTGTGGTTTCAAAAAAAAAAAAAACTATAATTACTAGGCCTACTGCAGATGGTTCGTCATTCATGTTTCTGTCCACTCAGATGAGAGCGTTTGGCAGAGACCAGACCACCGACGTTAGTCCTGAAGTTGCGTGTAGTGACAGGCCATAAGGTTGCTCTCAGATGCTAATCAGTCAGTCTTGATCGTAATGCTGTTTTTAGCGGCCCCCGTAAAGGGAAAAAGCCGCTATTAGGTTTGTGCAAAATGTCCGTCTGTCCGTCTGTCACACTCAGGGCGCCAAAACTAGATGAGATACGAAAAATATTTTTCCACCATTAAATGCGGCTTGAAAAGTTTAAGTACAACGGCTACTTTTAGTTTTCTAAAAGCAAACCGTTTAATTTATAAAAATTATTATGCAAGCGATTTTTTAATAATAAAACACCGATTGTGAAGCAATTAGGTAAATATAAGGGAGGAAATGTTATCAGAAAAAATGCTCTTGGCATGTAGATATCACGGACATTTTTAAAAATGACTTTCTGTCTGTCTTTCCGTCTGTCCGTCTGTCAGACTCAGAGTGCCAAAACTAGAAAAGATACGAAAAATATTATTTCACCATTAAATGCGGCTTGAAAAGTTTAGGTGCAACGGCTACTTTTAGTTTTCTAAAAGCAAACCGTTTAATTTATAAAATTAATTATGCAAGCGATTTTTTAATAACAAAACACCAATTCTAAAACAATTATATAAATGTAAGGGAGGAAATGTTACTATAAGAAATGCTTCCGGCATGTAGATATCATGCACATTTTTTACAATGAACTTTTTGCAGCGGCTTTCGTGTAATAATAATAATAATAATAATAATAATCTGTGACCTCACAGATACCTTCAAGGCCCTTGGCATTCCTAGGAACATTCTAGTTGCCTGTCAGAGGGCGGTACTGCTGCAGACCTGCCACATCACCAGAAAATTCCTCAGTGGAAACTGATAAAGGGACTACGATGAATTTTGTTTCCTTTTATGAAACTCGACCCTGGCTGCGCCAGAGAAAGAATACTCGTTCTTTTATCATAATAATAATAATCTTTATTGTCCGTAAGGAAATTTGTCTTACAATTTGTGCATTATACAAAACAAAACATTATTTTATTTTAAATACTAGCGTAAAGCCCGGAAATGACATGATTCTAAACTAATTTCTTAATTAAAAAAAAAATCAGATTTAAAAAAAAAAATTGTTTAGTGCCCTCATTAGAATGAAACAAGCATATTTTTGTGCGTTTTGTCTGTTGGTTGGTCTGTCCGTCACGGTTAGAAAAAACACTAAAGGCTTTTGAAAATATGATTTAACCTTTACTGTTCTTTCAGAAATATTGCGATAGTTTAAGGATGGGAGCATACAGGAATTGAGCCAGGGAATTAGAAGGAATACCGAAACATCTTGCGAATAGGCGGATCTGACAGGTATCCGACTCCGACGGGGGCCGCCTCTGAGTTTGTGTATCACACAAACTCTCTTTGTAATCTTGTTTATCTTCATTCTGGACAAAAACTGTTCGCAAAAGTACGTACTCCCAAACAACGCTAGAATTTTAGCAGCTGCGCAGAATAAGTTTGAAAACTTCTCTTATAGAATTGTGGAACGCTAACATCAGCTAATTTTTGCTTCACAACAGTGTCACACTGCAGGTCCAGTATTTCCATTAGGACTGCGAACGTAGTGGCAATATGGAAAAACTGTAGTTCGAGAGCAGTAAATTGCTGAAAGCGAATTTTAAAATCTTCCAGTAGTTTGGAGAGGATGTCTTCGTAGTCGTTCAGGCGCTGTGGTTCAACCGTTATGCTCTGTTAAAAAGACAAATCAGCCAGGTTTCCATCTGCCAGCTGAGTGCAAGTCAGCTTGCATCTGAATGATTTGATGCGGTCAAACATCACGTTAATCAGCTGCTTTGTGCCCTGTAGTTGTGAATTGAGTGCATTTAGTTGTTGCGTGATGTCAGTA
This sequence comes from Biomphalaria straminea, assembly GCA_021533235.1. Lineage (NCBI taxonomy): Eukaryota > Metazoa > Mollusca > Gastropoda > Planorbidae > Biomphalaria > Biomphalaria straminea. Next base: position 374,128 of record JADKLZ010000130.1, on the reverse strand, counting down.
AAAGAGCAAGATCCGACAAAAACATTGGTCACTGAGTTGAGGTATGTCTCTGTCTTTCATTGCCATGAACAATGCTATTTCCCGTCTCAGTTCAAAAAAATCTCTGCAGCACTTTTCCACGACTCAACCATCTGACTTCCGTATGATAGGGCGACTCTCCGTATTCCGTTTCTAAATCATCTAGAAATGACACAAACTGCCTGTGGTTGAGGCTCCGTGCACGTAAGAAGTTCACCGTCTTCACGACAACATTCATCACGTTCTTCATTTGTAGACTTTTGCCACATAGTGCTTCTTGGTGCAGAATGCAGTGTATGGCTGCAAAAGGTCCCGCCAAGCAGATCTGATTCCGGTTCTCTATCATTAATCCAATAACACCAACCTTCTCTGAACTCATTGCTGGTGCATCGTCCGTAGCCACTGAAACATGTTTTTTCCCACGGTAGCCCAGACATGTCAATACAAACTTCCAGTTCTTGAAACATGTCGCGCACGTTGTGCAGTTGTAAATCATTTCATGGCTTACATGTGGTCATTGTAAATAAATTTTATCTAATTTTTTTTTATTCGCGGACGTGGTCGCGGGCCGCACAAAATAGTCTCGCGGGCCACATGCGGCCCGCGGGCCGCGTGTTTGAGACCCCTGATCTAGAGTGAGTAGAGCTCATGAGAAGTGGCGTAGCAAGGTATCCGTTGGCCCGGGTTCAAGAATATCTTGGTGGGCCCCCTCCACCAAATAAGAACAATGTAAATTGTGACAGAACAATTAAGTAATCTGAAAGTATGGGCATGTTAACCATTCCAATACATTCTGCTTTTTGCTCCTAATTTATTCAACATTTTCAACGCAACGCTGACTGCGCTTACAATGTTTTGTTGGACAATAAGCAGAACAATGTTTTCTTAGAGAAACACAAACGTCTTTGGTACATTCATACATCTTAATCTTATTGTTGTTAGAGCATTATACCTTGATGACCAAATTGTGGGAAAAAATATTTGAGTGTATTATATACTTTGCTCTTCCTATTGGATTTGAGACGCGCCCATCTTGAGATGCCGTGAGCAAAAAAAGTCATAGAAATCTGCAACGTCTTGAACACAGCTGACGGAATTATTTAAGACCAAGTTTAAGTCGTGGTTAGCATAGCGAACATAATGCGTGAGCGGCCTCTTTTGATGAAGCAATACCCGAAGACTACTGTAGATCCTAATATCCACTTATATTGGAAGCACCAACACAGCCCTAGCCTCGCAGTTTATTTAAAGATAAACTGGTATTATGGCATTGGTTCCGCCAAATTGGCAAACGTCTGGTTCTCACAAAAACGAAAACCTAGCAGTTATTCTCTAATTGCTATCTTTTGGGGGTATTACGTCATTAAGATCACAAAACAGTTTTCTTTTTAAAAATCATGCTAATTTGATCAACTTTAAATATGTCTCAAGTGCTCTCAACAATGAAAGAGAAAAATGGTGCTGATTTGACCTCCATAATTTAGCCGGAACTGCATTGCGCAACAGCTCTATTATCTAGTTTTGAATCTGCGGGGCTTTGTTTTCCTGTCAAATGGCAATATTCATAGCAATTTTAAATAAAGCCTAGTCTGTTTTTTTAAAAATACATATAATGGTGTTAACTTTCTTTAAGAGCTATAAAACAAATACTAAGAATTGGTCAGAATTCCATATACATACACATATATGTATATACCTTTGAATAGATCAGCTGTGTGGAGAAAAAAAGGGGGGGGAATGATGTGTGGGCGACATCGTTTCTACCACGGCTAATGCACAGGCAGTCATCACAGAAAGACTAATTCATGATCATGTTTTTGTAAAAATATAGGCCTAATGATGTTAACATTCTCTAAGAACTATGAACAAACAATAAGCATTGGTCATAAAATGGTGCTATTCCATGATAACTTGCACTTCTCTCTGTCTTCTAGATCTTTGTTATAAACCTGCTCCCCAATATTTGGTTTCGCCTTTCAGAACAAACATGTTACATTTTAACGCTATATATGTCACTTACTGTGGTGTTTCGTTTGCTTGCTAAATATTTTTCTTTCTTTTTAGATTTCGTCTCCTTTAAAAAAAATCTTTTGTAATGATTACTTGAAACATGTTTTTACACAATACAAAGACAACAAAACAATATGTGGCAAAGACTTTCTAGGACACTATTGTCCTAAATGAATGTTTTACACCAGGCATGTCAAACTCATTGAGGTGTATGGGCCGCATAAAAACTTACTATGGCCTGAAGGACCGCAGCCAAAAATCAGTTGGAAAACATAGAATACTAATTTAATGTAAATTAGAAACAATACAATAGAATACGCAGGAATTAGTGGAATACCTGCCCATTAGATGGTTAAATTTATAGTGCTACTATATTAATAGAAAATTACTATGGTTAAGCATTATTTTCGTTGTCATGACGCTTGAAATCTTTTCTGGGATACAAGTTTATTAATGTTAGGTTGAATTTTGTCTGTCACTGGCACCTTCATCACTAATGACAAATTAATTTCAATCAGATAATCTTGATAGGTGAGGTGTTTTGTAGATTTCATAGTGGAAAAACAATTAAATTCGTGTCCAATGTCATCCAGAAACATTGAAAATTGACGATGATTTAAACACGATCACGATTAAAATCAATAACGACTGGAACTGGTCTTCGTACATGTTGGAACTGTAATAGCTTTGCGCATAATGTTTCTTGGTGAATGATGCAGTGAAAATGATAAAATTTAAAATTAGCATCAGTCTCTCTTATTTTCGCAAGCAGCTTTGCACCAGCAACATTTATAAACCCTATCATGGTTGGTGCGCACCTTGCGCTAGAATAGCTAGCTTTAAAAAAGGTAAATTGTACTTAAATATCAAATCCGGTAATTTCTCAAAAACACCCTCGCTTGTTGTAGTGCTATGTATAGAACAGAGTTCAAGTAGTCCCGCGTGTATATCAAAATTTCTGTCTAAGATCCTTATGAATTAAGCCAACTGTGCTACATTCATTATGTCAATTGACTCGTAGAGAGCCAATTAAAAAAAAATCAAAATCAGCTATTTTTTTCTTTAATTGTTTACGCCACAGTGTTTCTAGTTATCGTTATTTCTTTGAATGCTTTCACCTTTTTCTGAACTTCTGTAGCTTTAACGACATACTTTTTAATACAATTCCCTTAACTAAAAGATTTGCTATAGCCTTCAATTAATTTTGAAAAAATGTAGCTGGCTTTCGCTACAGACTCACTCTCGTTTTTCAGTTTAACATCATTTATATTTGTTGCCTTTTAAAACTATTTTTCAGTTCAAGTAGCTTGTCAGTTTTCTGGTGTAAGCATCATATACGTCATTTTTGTGATTAGCTTAATGTTGTTTGACATTGTACACTTCGGGCACACGAATGTAGGAATGGCATAGTAAGCAGTGAATCTTATTTGATACCAACAAGCAGAAATAAATTAACTGTCATCTTTCTTGAAACGATCTATTTTCGTCCTTAATTTATCTTTTAGTAGCAGTTGCTGCTGTAGTTACTGATTCTTCATCTGTATTTAAATTAATACATTTTTGAAAAAATATATGTTTCCAAACACCTTATCATTAAAAAAAATACTTAATAAGTTTAACAAATTTGATTGTTGCCTTTTAGTTTTTTTTAACCTAAAAATTAGAGGTGACTGTGAATTGCTTAATACTTTAACATTATTTTGATAATTCTTGAGGTGGTCAAAGCGGGCCGCATGCAAGGTGGTCGCGGGCCGCATGCGGCTCGCAAACACTGAGTTTGACATGTATGTTTTACACTATTTCAAGGTATCTACGACATTTTCTTGGATTCCAAAATGTTAGATTCACAACAATAGAGATATATTTTTATTTGTATATAGAACAAATGTTTAATTACAATTTGTCTTTGACTGTGTAAAAAATGTTGTTATAACACATTATAAATACAGGTAAAAAAACAAATTGAGCTTTGAGACATTTGAATAAATAATAGCTGTTTCGAAATTTTAAATTCATTAATTAGTGTCATCTGTAAGTTTTCGCGTGAGCCCCAACTAGTCAAGAGTCATGGGCTCAAGTGCAATGAACCCGTTGCGCCTATGCTGCTACTTCACAGGCTGTGGGCCCCTAATGGTCGTGGGCCCGGGTTCATTGAACCCCTTCGCGCCCTGGATGCGACGCCACTGCTCATGAGCGTCATCTCATGTGATAGAACGATATTCTGTTTTCCTCCAGAAGGCCAGTATAAAAGAACGAAGGTTACCTCGCAACTTGTTCATGTTAAAGTCGGAGTCAACAACCAGTCTTTGTGTAGTCGGTCCAGAACAGAGATTCAAGTAAAGCGTTACAGAGTTGATACGTCGAAGTGTAAAGTGTTTGTACAGTCAATGTTAGGTTGTAGCAAATTGTACAGTATTAGCTTTGATTCAATTGAAAATGAAACAGTTACGTTATTGTGGTTGCTATTTTTAAAAAGAGTTCTCATTTTTTGTTTAAAATAAACAATTATGTCTTCTTTTAAAAATATATAATGGAAAAATTGAGATCTAAGCTTTTAAAGAAAAAATGTCTTTTACCAGAACATAAGTGCCATTTATGCTATTTGTTTAGCCAATCAAAACAAAGCCATATCGACTTTCGATGTTTATCGCGTTCAAGATAAGTTCGCTAGTTAAAAAACAATTGCCTTTTAAGAAACTTTGATTTCAAATACATAGTCCGTCATAGACTTAAAGCAATTAAACCTCACACATGAACAACATTAAACATACTTTATAAAAAGACATTTCTTTCTTAATGCAACGTATAGAGTGATTGTTTTTCTCTTATAAAATTATATAATTTCCCCACTCCTTGTTTTTTTTAAACACAGACATTATTTGAAGTCTCTATTTGATAAGTGAGGCTAATTGAAAATAATCTCTTGAGATGTAAACACAAACACAGATGTACTTAATATTTGATAAAACTGTATAAATCAGATCTTAATCATGTGAAAGCTAACGAGATCGTTTTATATGGCCTTTAATATTGTGGTCAAGTACTGGAAAACTCTTTAGTGCAAATCTTGGCTCCTTTACAGAAATCGGGAATATTTTAAGTATATCTACAGATAAGATTTGACCGTAAAATAAATCAATACCTCCCCGGCCGTCGCCCGGGTTACCAAGGCCCACGCCTACCGTCACAGACCTAGACGGGTGTGAGAAGTATATTACTTGTCCATGCAAAATTAAAATAAATACCTGAAATAAAATCACCATAGGAACATGGAATGTAAGATCACAAAGAGAAAAAGGAAAAAATGAGGAGCTCACAAATAAACTTGATAGACTCCGTTTCAACATAATAAGACTCTCTAAAATGCGCTGGAAAAACATTTTTGAAAAAGCAATAGATGAAGGCCATTAATTGTACTATAGTGGACTACAAGAGGTTCACTAACAAGGAGTTGGGTTTCTTGCATTGGCGGATCCGGGAGGGGGACGGTAGGGGACCTCCCCCCTTTTGGGGAGTGGACAAATTTGTGTAAAGAACTCGCACAATTTGTATACGAATTTATTAGTTTTGTTAAAGCTTTAACTAACTATTTAGATTTAACCTATTTTTAGATTATTTCGCCTACTTCTCTATTATGTTCGCCTATTTGGTGATTGGGGAGGTGGCGATGGCATAAATCCCGCCCCCCCTCAAAAATAAGCTTTCGAGTGGGGGGGGGGGGCGGTCCTATTTATTTTTAGATATCACAGCTTGTTAACGGAATCAATTAAATATCTATATAGTTAAACATGTTATTGATATTCTAATTTATCTGTATATTATGTCGTTCCCATATTAGCGGATCTGTTGGGGGGGGGGGGCGAATACATCTACTACCATTCCAACCTAAACCTTTAACTGGGTGGTGCTGTTCGACTTTTAATTAGAATTCATAGTTTGTGAACAAAATTAGTAAAATTTCAATATATTTTTTTTATTATATCGATACACTTCTGGTATCTAAGCCTATTCGATGAGGTAGGGGGCGATTGCTTCTGCTAACCTCTTAATTCTAGCCCTCTAATGGGGGAGGGGCTATCCTATTTTTAAGGAGAAATCATAGTTTTTGAACCAAAGTAGTTGAATATCTATAGAATATGAGCAACATATTGACGTTGGATTTGTATATTATATCGCACCACACTCTGATCTCAAAATTTATCATTAGTAAATGAAAAATTAAAAATGCGTGTACCCGGTGTGAGGGGTGATACAAGCACTAGCCTCCGCCCATCGGACAAACCAATAATTTTTAAAAAATTTTAGTCAAGACTTACAAATTTTAAAATAATTGTCATTAGTATAATTTATAAATACTATAAATTAGCTTCGTTTATCGAGTCGCCCCAACCCTATTCTTTAGATGTCCTCATTATCAGAATATATAAGAAGAAGCGAGGATTAATGTTTTCACTCTCCCCATTCTCCCCTTTCCAGATGAAAAGATTACGTTTTAAAACAGAGTTTGTGTAATGCATACGAGATAGTTATCTTAGCTATTTTAACTCTTTCTCTTCTAATCGGCGATACCATAGTTGATTTAACCTCATGAAATTAACTAATGTTTAATTTTATAACTTGACTTTGTATAAAAAGAGCATGCTTTTCCCTTTAATTGTAAACCAAATATATTTTCTGATAACAAACAACAACGCTATTAAAGTTTAATAATAACGTCAGTAAAATAGTAATGAGCAAAATGAGTTATTTAGAAACGTTGATAAATAATAATATAGAGAAAAAGTTAAGCCCAACCCGCCTGCTTAGTCTATTAGTCTTCCATATTGCGATGCCATATCCGAGCCCATGCCTTCGAGCAAAACTAGACCTGAAAAAGCAACAATCCAACAACCAGCCACGCACAAAGATTGCAACAACCCAGCACGTAAGCCTCGTCATAACCAGAATATCAAAGCCACCATTCTGGTTAACGGACAATACGTCCGGTCCTTATTTGACACAAGCTGTGCGGTGAATTCAGTTATCTGCTAAGCACTGGTTTACCCGGCTGATCTCACAGATAGAACTGTGACGGTTCAGTACATCGATCGTGAGATCCCTCTTAAGGTTTATCCTATCGCTAGGGTACACGTAGAGTGCAAATACGTGCATGGCACCATTGATGCAGCTGTCACGGAATCGCCAGTGCACGACTTCATTCTAGAATCCAGGTACATACCTATATGAATTGTCAACAAACCGTATTTTTCTCTGCCTTTCGGAAGAATGACGACACATAGACGTGGTAGTAACCAGCCGGTTGGAAGCCCTGGTCGCCACTCTAACAGACCCTCAGCTAAGCTCAAACCGCTCCACCCTGGCACTGACACTGCTGGGAAGTCACGTGGTAATCCAAACGCCCCACTCGTGAGGGTTCACTGAGCCCATCCACTTTCAAACTGCTCCACCCTAGCACTGACACTGCTAGGAAGTCACGAGATAAGCAAAATACCTACTCTCATGAGTGCTAACTGAACCCAAGCTCTTCAGCTATCAAACCACTTATTCCTGACGCTGGTCCCGCCAGGAAGTCGCAGAGCAAAGTGATTTTTCGCTCTGGTAAAAAAAAAAGCCTAATCATTGCTCCACTCACACTGTAAGACCACTCTTCCCTGACATTGACCGTGTGAGGAAAACTAGAGATAAGCCGATTTCTCGCACTTACGAAGAAGCGCCTCACTATGGCATTAGAGACCTACACAAATTGGGCACTTCGCCATAACGTCTGTCCCCTTGCCAATCTGCCCCAAGAGAAAGATGTACCCAATCCTATCACCCGGCCTTCATCCCCAGGTTAATAAAACTGCCCCGTGCAAGTGACGATTCACCTGAGGACAGAACTTAGGCGACAGCGGACTCTTAGGACGGACACTTTCTGGACTTTGGCAACCTCTTGACTTTTGGGATTTTTTTTTCTTAAATGCTACGACCAACAGGAGATATAACTTGAGTGATATCAACGTGGGCACTTCACAGCTCTTCTAGCGAAGACCCATCTATTGCGGGGAGGGTTGTGACAAAAATAAATTCGCCCACTTAAGGTATTACTCGGGTCTAAGCATTTAATTAATTTATTTCTATTATTTACTTTATTCTCTTTACCTAGCCCGTCTTGCGTTACAAACGCACTACTACCACCATCACCCCATCTCTATCTCTAGGCATCAATGTTACATTGTATCCTCCTAATCTGAATTGTCTAGCCAGTCTATCGACAGGAGTAAGCTCCCCTTTCTTATCTGGACAAACATCCGTGTGATATCTTTGTTGTATTCATTTGACGGGATCTAACTCTCCTACCCTTTCACCAGTTGACATCTTTGCTCCCCTCCCCCTTCGGAAGGGACTGGTCACTTGAAGGGACCTTTTCAGCTCAACAACAATGGTTCTCTCGATCTTACCCTAGTCTTATTCTTATTCTGAGCAGCTGAAAGGAAAGATTCACATCTCTGTTTGAGCTCTGGACTATCTCATTCTTATTTTCGTACTTTGGATTGGTGCTTTTATCTATAGGTAACTCCTACTGAAAGCCGTATCTTCATAACGCTGTTATCAGTCTGCTGACACAATATCTGAAGATACCAGCCTTACCTACTACACACAAGAGTACGACCAACAATTGCTAGCTAGAGACCCGTCACTGCAGCTACGTATCGTTGGATTGCCCCGTGCGCTAGCATCAATCACGCCAGCCTATCCGCAGACAACGTCAGCATAAGCCATACCAGTCTCACCAGAGTAGCATAAGACTTAAAGCTAAGCAACTAGCCTAATGACACTCAGACCACTTGGTTCTCATATCTTATGATGATAGACTCATTCAGGGGCGTAGCTAGGGGTTCGGGGGCCAGGGGGGACGGACCTCTTTGGGGGCCCCTTGCATTTTGACTTTCGATATATGACATGACATAATGTACGCAAAAAATATATACGCCCAAAGATCTCATTGGTTCAGTATTTCAGTAAACTTAGCAAAAAAAAAAAATCATTAAGACTCTTTTGATGAATAGTACCGTTGTTTATTAGCTAAATAATGCAGAAGTGACAAATCTCGATTCATATCGCTTCACGTGGTGCATTCTGTGCAGCAAAGACATCTATAACATCATCTGCATCGATACTTTCTAGTATTTGTGACTTCACTGACATTAAAGCCATGATAAGCATTTCTTGCGTTATTGTGCTCCTGGTATATATTTTTTTTAGAATGACGCAATGGAAGTGGCCTGAGTTAGCGGTATTCAGAGGATGTTGCAAAGTTTGAGCCTATTGCTGATTGTATTACTAGTTACTCGTGCATCAGTGACAACATTGAACAAGCGATTTGCCATTTATTTCATCATACAAAAAGTAAAAAAATAACACAGTTTGTCATCATCCAACAGGTGTCTTGGTCCAAGAAACCCAAAGGTATCCATTTTCTTTCCAGTCTTTGTAATCTGTCCTTCATCCCCATATGAAATCTGTCAGGCACTTCTGTCGCAATAAGTTTGAATTGCAGTTCTATTAACAGTCCTATTGAGTCCTACATTAGAACTCAACTTCCCATCAAGTTTTTTCTTTCTTCTGGTTGTTGTGATTACAGGGATTCCATAGTATTCACGTGTACGGCTCTGATTCGGTACGACCAGAGATTTGTGTGACTCGAAGCAAGTTAACTAGGATAGAGTTAACGGGAACTGACTGGAGTTGTTAAAGTCTATACAAGCGAACAACAGCGGACTTGAGCCGTTACAGTTGATACAGTCGATGTAAGACGTGTACGGCTCTGACTTGTGTAGTGAGGACGACTCGAAACAATTGAGTGGAGCGTAATACGGCTCGATGAAAATTGAGAAGGACTGAAGTACAGTTCGAAGTACAGAGAATTGTAAACAACAAGATTTGTACAGTTTTCTAAGCTGCATGTTACAGATACGAATTGTTATAGTCAGTTTATAGTCAATAAAGTTATATGAGGCTAAAACTTTAGTTGTCAATTTCTTATCAGTGTGACAAGTAGGTCAAAGATGGTGGCCGTTTTGGTGTCTAGGGGGTTTAGATAATTTGAGGACCTTGACTTGCACATAAACTAACAGGCACAGCGTTATAAATGCAGGCAACAAATACTTTTTATGTAAAATATATGTACAGTTTAATAATAAGAATGAAAATAAGTAAAAGGTAAAATGCTGTACAGTGTTAGGGCGGGGCCTAATTATTTACATAAATGGGACTATCATCATGAGATCTGAGAACCAAGTGGTCTAAGTGTCATTAGGCTGGTTGCTTAGCTTTAAGTCCCATGCTGCTCTGACGAGACTGGTGTGGCTGATGCTGAGTTGTCTGTGGGTGGGCTGGCGTGATCGATCCTAGCGCACGGGACAGTCCAACTATACGTAGCTGCTGGGACGGGTCTCTAGCTGCGATTGTTGATCGGACTCTTCTTATGTGTAGTAAGTAAGGCTGGTATCCTCAGATCTGGTGTCAGCAGACTGGTAACAGCGTTACGTAGATAGGGCTTCCAAGTGGATGTAGCTTGTAATAAAAGCTGCAACGAGATTTGTAGATCGACTTAGCCATAATGTTGACACTGGGAGGTAGACGCCTTTACACGAAGGACATCTTCAGAATGTTTAAATAGAAACTAGAATCTAGTTTCACAATAGTAAGGGGAGCTAATCAATTAAATATTACATCTCATCAGGGGAGACAATAATATAATTAATAAAATAGTGAAGTCTCAAAAAGGGAGACAACAGATAGTAATGTAATAATGAAGCGAAGAAACTATAACTCAGTTTCACAAACATCAAGGGAGCTAACCCATGAATATCGCATTCTATAAGGGGAGACTATAATACATGGAGGGTCTCCTAAAGGAGGATAAATAGTAAACAGTGATGTATACCGGCCAAGGTGAGATCATCACGAGTAGCTAAGATAACGAGATGAAAGGGGACGGGGGGGGGAGATGGCTGACGGTCAGTGACCAGGTGGCTATTGTCTACATCTGGCCGTGTGGCCTGAACAATAGGGTACGGTTGAATGGAGACAGTGCCCGTTGAAGGGACATAATCTCTAGAAGTTAAAATTCAATACAAGGGGAATTAATTCAAGTCTATCCTGAGCGCAGGGTCAGTGCGCCATTTAAAATCAAGGCGATCAACCGAGATAAGATGATGATAGAATAAGATAAATAAGATAATGTATACATGGTTTTACCTAAGCAATATGTCTGGCCAACAGGCCGATAAATAGAATGTATAAATAGTTACGGCATTCCTTGTCATGGAATGAGTGTAAAATATACTTGGTAATATGACATGTTATATAAATATTATGATAGTTCCCGGTCAAGGAATCTATCAATAAATATAGTGGGCTCGTGGCGAGCGATGATTTATCAACGATAAATAAAGATAGCTAAAGAGCTAAATACAAGTGGAAAGAATTGTTGTAAATTCTAGTCCAGATAAAGTGGATGACTTTGACTATCTAGTCGTACAAGTCATGATAATAAAATGTAATATATAAAGTGAACTACTTACATGCTCCAAGATAAGAAATACACAAATATGTACACAAATATAATGCATTAAATAAATGCATAAATATATAAATACACTAGATAAGAGGTTACTAAAACACTTTATAAAAGCTTACCACCAATCCAAGTTAGAAAAGGAGATTAAAT
>JADKLZ010000130.1:349104-362285 GCA_021533235.1 Biomphalaria straminea | reverse complement strand
AATATAGTATATAGCGTAAGCTCAAAACAGAAGTGTATCCTTTCTCTCTGCTCTCCAGAATGAGAATGACAAGAATATAGGAAGCTACATTTTTTCTACCCGCGTGGCCAAGGAGGTGGGGCTTCACAGGTGTTTAGACCGTCTGTCGTGCCTAGGAGAAGATTATCACTTGACCTTGCCGCGCGTTTCATGTATGGACATAGGGATGGGCCCTTATCGAATGATATCGCCAATATGGTCGGACGACAGACCGTTTGTCTTACCACCAAAATAAATTAAATAAATCCCTTTTATCGAGTGATACAATAAGTGGGCGAAATTTATTTTTGTCACAATCAGTGTTTTGATTTCTGCGCCTACAAATACATTTAACCAGAAGATTCGGAAATACGTAAAAATATGATATAATGGAGCATTTGTTTTTCACAGATAAACTGGAATTCAGCCACATTGCTGGAATCATTACTGGGTGCTTGATATTTGTTGTGATAGTGCTGCAGGTGTGTTGTAGATCGAAGCTGATTATATTAGGTGATCAATTTAAGCATTGAAAGCAAGGCAGAAAGTAAAGCACAAGAACTTCTTGAGCTACAAATATAATGATTACTTTTGTGTATTTATATTTCTTGTTGTGTGTTGTAAACTGATCTGTTCTAGTTGTGACAAAAATAAATTTCGCCCACTTATGGTATCACTCAGTAAAAGGGATTTAATAAATTTATTATAGTGTTCCATTTTATTCACGTAAATTTGGCACACATACAACAAAAAGCACTATTACCATCCCCCCCCCAATACCTCTCGCCAGACTTCGACGTCATCTTGGGCTTTCTTAAGCTAACTCTTGTCTAGTCAAGCTATCAACAAAGGCCACTTGTCGCTAATCTTCGGCTTTATCTTTGTTCAAAGAAATGACTCGCGCCACCACAGGTCATGCCCCTCCCAAGGTTGATCCCTAATCTATTGTGCACTCTGACCACACGACAGGATATGCGTAATAGCTATCCCATCCCATTTCCTTTCTAACCTAGCTCTTTTAACTAGACTTAGCGAAGAGTCTTATTCACATTCTTTCCGAGAGCTGTTTGCAGTGAACACGCTTATTGAGCTTACGCTTACTATATAGTATATCCTTTTCATTTCTTTCCTTTCCTTACTTTGGACTTGGTGCTTTTATTACAGGCTACATCTATTTGAAGCCTTATCTTCGTAACGCTGTTACCAGTCTGCTGACACCAGATCTGAAGATACCAGCCTTACTTAATACCCACAACAGTCCGACCAACAACCGCTTGCCAGAAGACCCGTCCCTGCAAACAAATATCGTTGGACTTTCCCGTGCGCTAGGAGCAATCACGCCAGCCCACCCACAGACAACGTCAGCATCAGCCACACCAGTCTCGTCAGAGCAGCATAGGACTTAAAGCTAAGCAACCAGCCTAATGACACTTAGACCACTTGGTTCTCGTATCTTATGTTGATAGTTTGGTTCATGTAAATAATTAGGTCCCACCTCAACCCTGTACAGCATTTTACCTTTACTTATTTTTCCTTTTATCATTAAACTGTACATACATTTTACTTAAACTGTATTTGTTGCCTGCATCCATAACGCTGTGCCCGTAGATCTATGTGCAAGCTAAGGTCCTCAACTCTTAAAACCCCCTAGACACTTAAACGGCCACCATCTTTGATCTACTTGTCACACTAGTGTGTCAAAATGTCATGGTGTCCTGGTTAGCTTGTGAGTGTGTGTGTACTGTGTTATTGTGAATGGTTTGGTCATTCTTGTTCAATAGAACCTAGAGTCTAGACCTGCCTTCTAGTTGTGTTACATTAGGTTACTACATTTTATTGAACAAGAATCCTGTGGACTAATTGTGCTTCAAACATTAAACATGGATCGTTTTCTAAAGCCTGAAAGATTGCTGGTGGATGCTGATGATCCGGACGCTCAAAGGATCTGGAAGCACTGGCTTCACACTTTCGAGAAATTCGCATCTAAACTAGCTGCACCAGAAGGGAAAAAGTTCGATCTTTTATGCAACTTTATCTCGCATGGTGTTTACGAACTGATATCAGATTGTAATGACTTTGAAACTGCCGTAAATACACTCAACGGACTCAATATCAAACAAACCAATGAGGTTTATGCTCGCTATCTCCTATACAATTGTAAACAGGAATCAGGACAGAGTGTTGACAGGTATGTTCAAATGTTGAGATTACTGGCTAAAGACTGCCATTTCAGAGCAGTCACTGCCCTCGAAAACCAGAACGAGGCCATCAGAGACGCATTCATTAGTGGCATGTCATAACCAGAGATAAGACAGAGACTTTTAGAGTATTCATCTCTGGACCTCGCAAAGTCATTGGAGGTTGTTAGATCTCTGGAGATGGCACAGAAACATTCTGTGACATATAACTCGCAACAAGCTGCTACTTTTCAAACACCACAAGCACACTAATCCACTACGTCGGAATTGCCGCTTTGCTCTACTGTAAAAGACACAATTGATTCGACATCCGTTACCATAGCTGCAGCTCAAGGCAATTGCTTCTTTTGTGGAGGTGCTATCCACTCTCGTAGCAAATGCCCCGCTAAAGATGCAATCTGCAATAAATGCTGTAAAAAGGGACATTACAAAAAGGTATAAAAATCAAAATTTTCTACAGTTGACAGACCTAACCCTAACTCAGCAGCATATACATATACAGCTGCCTCTTCGTTTTCTCTATCTCGAGCTGTGATGAAAATATAAGGTAACAACATTACCCTTGATGCCCTCATCGATACAGGTAGTTCAGTTACATTTCTGCTTCGGCTGTCAGAAAGCATAGATTCAAAACTTTTCACTCATCAAAACTTATATCTATGGTCAAGACTAACCTAACTGGTTATACTCGAGGCCATGTTATCGCTGACATTAAAAGTAAAGGCACCACTTATAAAGACTTCAAACTACACATACTTGACAACCTCTGTGAGGATATTATTTAGGTCACAACTTCCTGGAACAATATGAGACGGTACAGATAACTTTTCAAAGGCCTAAACCATCAATGGTATTAAATGGAATGAAAGCTGCTAGTGTCGAACCCGCTCCTTATTTCCAAAACATGCTAAAAGAGTGTCGACCTATCGCCACAAATTCCAGACGTTATTCTGCAAACGACACTCTATTCATCATATCAAAGGTTGAGAGACTCTCAGAAGATGGCATAATTGAGCCCTCGTCATCTCCATGGCGGGTCCAAGTCTTAATAACAACTAACGAACGACACAAACGAAGAATGTTAGTGGACTACAGCCAAACTGTTAATCGGTTCACACTTAGGGATGCTTATCCCTTACCTCGCAT
This sequence comes from Biomphalaria straminea, assembly GCA_021533235.1. Lineage (NCBI taxonomy): Eukaryota > Metazoa > Mollusca > Gastropoda > Planorbidae > Biomphalaria > Biomphalaria straminea. The sequence continues at coordinate 358,923 of JADKLZ010000130.1, read as the reverse complement.
TGATGATATGGTCTCTCAAATAGCTAAGTATGAAATTATGATATGAAATATTTAGAACCCTTGATCTTCGCAACGCATACCATCAGGTCCCTCTAAGGAAAACTGATCGCCCTTATACTGCCTTCGAAGCTGGAGGGAAATTATACCAATTCTGTAGGATACCCTTTGGAGTATCTAACGGGGTAGCCTGTTTTCAACGGACAATCGACAAGATCATAGAACAAGAGTCACTGGAGGATACATATGCTTATATTAATAACATCACAGTTTGTGGTAAGAACAGAGAAAAGCATGATAAAAATCTGCATAAATTTCTTGGGGCTATAAAAACATATGGACTAACTCTTAATGAGGAAAAGTGTGCATACGCTTTTCAAGAATAAGATTACTAGTTATGAAGTCTCCCATAATGAGATGAAGCCAGACCCCGACAGACGACTGCCCTTGCGTCAACTTCCTCCACCCGAGAACATGAATGCATAAAGGCGAGCAGTAGGTCTATTCTCCTACTATGCCAACTGGATAAGGCATTTCTCAGACAAGATCCATGTGTTACCGGCCGGGAGCTGACAACATGGCCGCCGATGCTCTTTCTCGTATATTCTGTGCAAGTACAACTACCACCTCTACGTCTTTGAAAGAACTTCACAACACTCTTTGCCATCCTGGCATAGTGCGAATGCTCCATTTCGTCCGGTCAAAGAATCTCCCGTATGCAGTTAAAGGAACTGTAACAAACAATTGCCCCATCTGTGCAGAGATAAAACCTCGTTTTTATCAACCATCTGACGGCAGCTTAGTAAAAGCCACATCATCATTTGAGAGACTTAGTGTTAACTTTAAGGGACCACTCCCTTCTACCACAAAAAATAAATATTTATTGACAATTATTGATGAGTACTCAAGGTTTACTTTTGCATATGCATGTCCTGACATGTCTACTCAAACAGTAATTAGATGCTTCACAAACTTATTCAGCATTTTTGGCACGCCCTTTTATATACATTCAGACCGGGATCAGCCTTCATGTCTGAAGAGCTACGATCTTTCCTCAGAGGTAAAGGCATAGTAACAAGCAGAACCTCATCATATAATGCCAAAGGAAAAGGACAAGTAGAAAAATTGAATTCGACTCTCTGGAAGTCAATTCTTCTTGTCGTCAGGCCAAGAGGGCTACCTATTACACAATGGGAGCTAGCCCTAAACGACGCTCTCCATTCAATTAGATCTCTACTATGCACTGCTACAAACAAGACGCCTCACGAAAGACTATTTGCCTACAAAAGAAGGTCCGCCTGTGGTGTCTCTCTGCCGACTTGGCTATGTGTTCCAGGACCTTTCCTAATGAGAAGGCATGCGAGGCAAAGCAAATATGAGCCGCTGGTAGATGAAGTGGAACTTATTGAAGCTAATCAGAACTATGCCCACATACGTCTTCCAAATGGACGGGAAGAAACTGTATCACTACACCATTTGGCTCCGAGAGGCGACTCATCTTCAGAGACCGTAGTACATGATTTCGCTCCGAGAGACTTTGAGACATCTTCTAAGGTCTTTCAACATCAACTGGCTCCTGGTAACACTGAGACTTCTCCGGGTGTCTCCCAACACCCAGTGGCTCGTAGAGGTGACATAGAGACATCTGCTGAGAACATGGTTCCGCCTGCTTTAAGAGCAGAGAAAAACATTATTGAAAACGGACAAAATTCACCTGCAAGAGATACGCCCTTACAGCACACATATAATCTCAGAAGTAGAGCGAAAAGAAACTAAACGGGGGGTGAATGTTTTGTATTTATATTTCTTGTTGTGTGTTGTGAACTGATCTGTTTTAGTGTGTCAAAATGTCATGGTGTCCTGGTCAGCGTGTGTGTGTGTGTGTATTGTGTTATTGTGAACTGTTTGGTCATTCTTGTTCAATAAAACCTAGAGTCTAGACATGCCTTCTAGTTGTGTTACATTAGGTTACTACAAATGTCCTGGCAGAATCTAACATATACGACTATCCAATATGATTTGCTTTAAAATAAGCTACAAAATAATTTTGTATAGGAACTAGAAATCACTCACACTATACATTATGTACAAAATGAAACAGTATAATTTCAGTATCTTGTACAAAATAACAAAAATGATTCAAACAAATTTATTAATTCTACAACTGAAATTTAGGCGTCTACAAAAGCGCCAGGCATACACAATTTCCCTGCATTCACGCTTCCATTGACGTTATAGCACTCCCGTTATAGTAACTTCTTGACAAAAGCCAGAGCAAGTTATTAAGGTTATAGACGGCAGAAAGAGTGCCCTTCGTGGCACTTATAAATAAAAAAATAATTTAATCATAGTATAATACAAATAAACTTATGTTAAACTATAAACGCTAATAACAACCCCAACACTATAATTTATTAACACACTTTGTTAACACACATGACACATGACATTCCAACATTAACTCGGTAAGCAAACGGAAATAATTTAAGCTACACATATAAACAATGTCAAAACATTAGAATGTATTATATAACTGAAATATCTAACTACCACCTTCAATAATATTTGGCGCCTCTATCGTGCCCTTCCCCCCCACTCACTTCGCCTACTATCTATGTCTACCTTTAAAAAATAACTAGATATATTATCATCATATATTGATTTCATTAGACTGTATTTTGATTTTTTAAATCAATCGATGCACACGAAATTTAGGAACGAAAGTTTATAAGCCTTTTGATTTGAAAATATCAATACCGATAATTGTATGTCTTGTTTTTCTGCCAGTGTTTATTTGTATGAAACTGTACTGAAAATGGATGTCAACATTTCTAGCTTAAAACTTTTCACTTTGAAATTGCTCTTAAGTTTAAAATTACCCTTTTAACAAAGAAAAATTAGTTTAGAAATGCACATCATTTAAACAGTTAGAAATTGGTTGTAGATAAATATGTATTGAGGATGTGGCTAACGAGTGTGCCGTGCGATTAGTACAAGAACAAACCTAGAAGTCCATCGAGCCGTCATCCTACCTACATTGCTCTATGCCTCAGAAACATGGATAGTATACAGAAAACATGTCAAGAAACAAATCCCTTTCACATGACATGTCTGAGAAAAATACTGAATGTCAAATGACAAAACAGAATGTCAGATACTGAAGTCCTTCAAAGAGTGGATCTGCAAAGCATCCACACAATCCTGATGTAGTCCCAGCTGCGATGGGCAGGAAACGTATCCAGAATGGAAGACCACCACATCCTTAAACGACTCTTGCATAACCAACTAAGCGAAGGAAATCGCTCGCAAGGTGGTTAAAGAAAGCGCTTCAAGGGACACCCTAAAAGCTTCTCTGAAGGCGTTCAGCATAGACCCACCCACCAGGGAGACCGAAGCACATGACAGAGCTTTATGGCGTCGCGCTGTGAGAATCGACTCACTGGTTACTGAGGAAAAGAGAACAATGATGGCAGAGAAGAAAAGCAAGGCTGATGACACTAGCTCCGGCTGTAATAACCTGCCCAGTGAGCTTGCATAGGTTTTACATGTCATATGAAGAGGCATAAAACACCAGTGCAAAGCCCTCAGCCCCATGGATGACAAAGGGGTCATCATCGAATAACGATGGATGTAACAAGTCCTTCTCTCGATGAATGAACAACGTATGAGTTCGTGAACTTTATATTGAGGTGCAATAAGAAGTTGCTGTCCGATAGGAGAGTAGACTTGTACTGCCGGGGACTATCTTGAATTAAATACAATGATGAATATAGAGACGATCTAGGAATCAAATGAATAACTTCTTCGTTGAAATAAAACACTAGAAACTTTAATTCAAATATAACTTAAGTACAGCGTATGTACAAGGTACATATAAAAAAAAATACAATACGAAGCTTCAAACGATTAGACAACATTTTAAAAAGTAAATAATGAGTAAGAGGTAAAGCGACCTACGTATAAGTTTAGAAAATCAGTGAACCCCTAAATCTGAGCTTTAGGTTTGGAAAGACAACGCCCCGCCCAACTTCTTGACTTGAAATGTTTCGGACTTTTTTTTTTCTCCAGACTTTTTTAAAAATTTCATTCCATTTGAATCGCTTTCTATGAACCTGTCTTTTCATTCTTATCTTACCATTTGTTATTTTTTTTTAAACGATTATTTTTTTTTCTTTTTAAGTGTTTGAACTTTTTTTAATTATTAAAAAAAATATTTGAGGAATGTCTTGTTATGGAACGTAGTGACATTTATTTCTCTAGCTGCATAGAGTGACACAAACCTTACAGACAACTCTGACGGATTTATCCTTAACCCATACAATAAAATAAAGCATTGTTGTTTTTTTTTTCAAACATACAAAACGTATTCACTAACGTGTAGTCTAGTTTCAGTATCTAAAAATAATAATGATGTTATGCTAGTTTATACTTCGCCAACGCACTACGCTTGTAAAATTAAAAGAATATCGGTAAGCTGAAAACATGATCTTAATGTGATCATCTTCAATATGAACAACGCCATATTCGGTATGTTTGAACAAGTAAACAATGGCTGTAGGGTAAAGCGACCTAAGTATCTGAACCATGGCCTAGCCCTGGATTTGAACTTCGGGATTTTAAAGACAACACTCCGCCCAACTGATTGACTTAAAATGTTCCGACTTTTCTTTTTCTTTTTCAAGAAATAAATATTATTACTTGGAAGCGCGGCGGCTGAGAGCTTGGTTTCCGAACCGGAGACCGGGGTTTGAATCCTGGTGAGGACTGAGTCCACCCAGCTCTAATGGGTACCTGACATTAGTTGGGGAAAAGTAAAGGCGGTTTGTCTTTGGGCTGGCCACAGGACATCCTCGGTAACCGTAGGCCACAGAAACAGATGACCTTTACATCATCTGCTCTATAGACTACAACAGGGCCGGTCTTAGGCCACTGCAACCTATGCGGTCGCAGTGGGCCCCACGCTTTCATAGGCCTCGCTCTAATTCAAAGTGTAAATATTAAATTGCAAAATATTTACGAAAAATTCCTGGAAATTTCTTTAATTTATTAAAATCTCCTAAAAACTCTTTAAAAATCTACAGAAAAAAATAGACAAAATTGTCATTTGTGGATGTCATTCATTGCTAAAAACGTGAATCTTACACGCGATAAAATACAAAAAATTTGCATTTCATGTAATAAAATGTAATAATCGGGCAAGTTTTTTATTTTATTTTTACCTAAATCGGTAGTTCCAATGCTTTTTTTTTTACTTTTATTGTCAGTGGCATATGAATGTGTCATTGGTTACAAGGTTTGTAAAGTACAGACCGCAATTTTTAACTTAGTCGAATATTATTCCTATACAAATTTTCTCCTTATTCCCATAAGACTAGGCCCCGCGCAATCAGTTTCGCATAGGGCCCCGCACTTGCTAGGACCGGTCCAAGGTCTTATTGGGGATTTTTTTTACTAGCTTTCACATTAACATGAGATGGCACAGGGCAGATGTAGGCGTTGGGCTGGCCACATGACGCTGTTAATCATTGGCCTTATACATCTTTTAATCATCTTCCCTCGTGGATTGCATTGCCATAATACGCATGAATTTTTGTTTCAATGTAAAAGTTTATTGATTCTTTTTGACTAGAACTACTATTTGAAAGTGCCAGTTTTACGTAATCTTAACTATGTGCAGGGCGGCCTTACATATTGTAGGACCCAATTTAATGGTTGCGTTCAAGGCCACTCTTCTATATTTTGTACAACAACAACTTTAACTTTGAATTTGTTCACTATATTAACATCAACGTTTATTATACTACAAGCTTAGGAAGCAATTTAAATGCAATAACCTCTAGCAGGGTTAGTTACAGATACGTTAAGCGTATGATACTCTATTAACCCCACATCTTAAAAAAGCCTGTGACAATACTGAGAGTGATATGCTAGATGTAAATATGGAGGAGGTGCGTTCTGCCTAATTGAGGGGCCTAATTTTGAAATAACGGTAAAATGTGCCTAAAGCCGCCTTGGCTATGTGCGTAAATTTAGACCTAATTGGGAATCGGCATGATGAGTTTCAAAGTCATCTCCTTCTTGTTTGCATTTCATTTCTGTTTTATTAAGATTCGTTTTACATTCTTAAAAGAAAAATATAAAATACAGTACAATACAATATATAAAGAAGAGATCACCATGTGGAGAAATGTAATGGCGTTATTAGCAAATCTAAAGAAAAGAGTATTAGAGAGAGAAAGAGAGGGAGGGAGAGAGAGAGAGAGAACGATTGGTAGAGAGTTTAAAGTTTAAATAAACAAATTCAACGCTATATTTAAAAAATTCAACAGTGTATGGGACGTTATATTTAAAAAATTATTTTGCAAACTAAAAAAATAAAATTAGTGCTCAAAAATGAAAAAAAAAACAATAAAATTGTATTTGACAATGGCGAAAACTGCATAAAAGTTCTCGTTTACTTAGAAATAGTATTTCAAAATGTAATTTAAACGTATAGAAATTATTATCAACAAATCCTACTCAATTTTTCTTCACTTTTATATTTGTTATCGATTGTTCAACAGGATGGGCCTGCCATTAATAGAGGCTTTATCCATGGCGAACGACAGAAAGGAATGGAGAATGTTAGTCGACAAATTTGTGTGTCGGCCGAAGGATCCAACTGACTATGAAATATGTGAAAATGAAGTGAATATTAATAACAATAAAAATAAGTTTTTATTTTTTAATATCATGCCTAGAAATAAAATTATAAAACTGTTTACTACAAAATGAAAAAAAAATTCATTATTGTTTTTAACCAAGCCTTTGCTGTGTTATGATTTAAATTATTATAATATGAATAACAAATCACGGATGTTTTCTTTTCTTTCTCTTTTCTTTCTCGTGTGCTAATATTAAAAGCACTGTTGAACTTTTACTTTTATGGAATATGTACTGGTTTGATTTTTTTATGCTATTTTGCGCCATTGTAAATACTGATCAGATTTCCTTATGTTTATGTATAATATACCGTAACTCATTTATTATTTGCATTTAAAACAAACACACTACAACTATTTTTATGTTCTGTTCATTATATATTTTAAAATATTCTTAAAATCTATTATAAACACTTGTCAAAAGTAGAAACATAATTTTGAAGCCTAATTAAGAGTAACATCACGTGTGGAGTTTTCGATCTCCCATCGATTTTCTCCCCATGTGGCGGATAGGGTAATACCCTCCAGATATGGTGGGTACCGGGGAAATAAAATACCCGGGGTGGACCAAAATCAAACCTGCTGCCTTGCAGGAAGTGGAGGGATCCACAAAGGCTAGGGCACCTTACCCGAAAATAAAGGCAGCAATCCAGAGAGCTGAAAGGGGCAGCCCTCAAATAGTTATGCACAGGGCTAACAACTCTGTCATAGAAAAAAAATATTGTAACGAAAGCCTATACACACAAGAAAACACGGACAGATCTCAACGGAAAACGACCTTGGCCTGGAAAAGGACATGATTTTTGTTTTGCGACATGGAATGTGCTAAGCCTTTATAGAGCAGGTGCGCTAGCCCAACTGACTGAAGTGTTACAAAAACCAAAAGGCAGGCGACCCAAAGGCAGACCCCGAATGCGTTGGATTGATTATGTGGAAGCAGACCTGCAACAGCTTGGGTTTAGGTCGTGGAGACGAAAGGCCCAAGAGATCCGAGTGGAAGAATGTTTGCAAGCAGGCCAGAGCCCTTCAAGGGCTGTAGCGCCACTGGGATGGATGGATGAATTTAGAGTAACATATTGCTCCTCCCTCATGATCGAAGATGAGCACATTTATCATATCCTATGGATTTGAAATGTAATAGTTGTTAAGTGATTATGTCTCATTTTATTTATCGTTGCAAGAATGACTGATTGTTTGAAATGGATTCCGAGGAGGTCCAAAAGCTGAAGCCTTGTATTTTATTTTCCCCTGCTGTCCTACAAGAGGTTTTAACTAGGACGTAGATTCTTCATGCCAAGAAACGTCTAAAGCTTATAAGACATAGTAGTCTATAGGGCAGATGAAGTAAAGTTCATCTGATGCTGTGGCCTACGATTAATGAGAGTGTCATGTGGACAGCACAACGACCAACCGCCTTTACTTTTCCCCGACTTACGTCAGGTACCCATCAGAGTTGGGTGAACTCAATTTAATAATAAATAAAAAATCCCAGTCTTCACCAGGATTCGAACCCCGGACCCCGGTTCAGTAGTTAAGCGCTTTACCGCTCAGCCAAAACGTTTTCTAAACAATATATAGTTCAGTGAAAATGTTTTTTTCGCCTCTTCTCTAATACATTTCAAACAAAATGGCGTTTCTTTTAATGCATGAATGATAACAGGCTGTGGAATTTTTTTTCAACTGAATAATACTTTTTGATGTTAGACCTTTTGAATGTATTTACTAGTCTAGCTTCAAGTCATACTAAGATTTACTGGCTAAGCACAAATGTCTACTTGTTGGACGCCATAAGTTAGAAAACCATTACTTCTAGTCTTTTGATAAATATTCGTTCTTATACCAAATTAGTCCTATCGCCGCTTAGGTTGAGCTGAAAAGTAGGATTATGATATATGAAGGAAAAGGTTTAACAAGTTAATGAAAAGCAAATGAAACGCTACGGAAATTGAAATACATGAATTTAATGTATTCGTTGAATTAGATATAAGAGACAAAGAATCTAGATCTAGAAATAGATTCAAGCTTGACAAGAATATTTTAAATTTAAATCCCATTTTTCCGTCTTAATTTTTTTTTCTATTTCATTTGAGGCCACCCATTACTTCACCTACGGCCTCCAATTGCTTTAGGCCGGTCCAATGTACTTTTTTAAAAATAAAATTTAACTACATTATTATAGCGGATCCCGAAAGGGGAAAATACACTATTAGTTTTATGAGGTTTGTCCGTCCATCCGTCCGTCCATCCCATTTAGATCTCAGAAACTAGAAGAGAAAATAAAAATCGGACATCGAGATATTTTAAATCACTCAAAGTTCTGATGCAACGGCTTCATTTTTGCTTTTCCATAAGTAAACCAGTTAATTTTTTTTTTAAATTATCTATGCAAGCATATTTTTCAAATAAAAAATACACCACTTTTTAATGCTAAACTACAGGAAAGGTGATTTTTTTTAAATAAAGTCTTAGACTTCTTATTAATAGCTCAAGTTTCATTCATAAATTCGCGCATTGGAACCAAAAATTTGTATGTAAGGTCACAATGGAAAAAGTTTCAATTGATCATAATATTTTTTTTCCAATATATATTAACTAGCTCATGGCATTGAGTACTGATTGAAATGTTGTTTTAAAAAAAAAAATTTTGACACGAACTTCGTTTTCATTATACATTGAAAAAAATAACAACTACTTTTATAGAGCACATATTTGTCATATCGTCATTATACATTGTTCAGTCTAAATAAAAAAATAGTCAAGATCTAGATATGTTTATATTTATATTATATTTATATTTTAATTTATATTATACATGTAATAATAATTTGAGCAAAATTTGTATTATTAAGGTAATAGCTTATCTTCTGAAAGCTTATGCCTAGGGATGTAGATTTATTTATTATGTAAACAGTAGTATCTAATTATCTAATTATCTAATTGATACTCCCGTGGGGTGCCTTAGGGGTTGCAAGAACATCCTCATTGCACTGCGAGGAGTTGAAAAAAAGCTACCAAAACTTTGTCACAATTCGCTGTTCCGAAAGGGGGCACAACCATGGGTGCCCGCAGGATTTTTTGCAGGGGGGTCCAAGCACTGTCGGATCCAGAGGGGGGGGGGGGG
>JADKLZ010000130.1:323145-349004 GCA_021533235.1 Biomphalaria straminea | reverse complement strand
ACACACACACGCGGCCGACCCCCCCCCCCCGAGAAGTAATGAAGAAACTTAAGAATTAAGATATGTAATGTAAAGCCGTATTCTGTAATATCTCCCAAAATCTAAACGTTTTTTTTTTCTCGGCTGTAACAACTCAATATCCAATATAATGTTTTTCTGCCAGTAGTCTCTCCTTTCTCAAGATGACATCTCTGACGTGTTCCTCAGGATGGTCAAGATGGTTTTTCATTATACCATTAATTTTACTGCTGAGCTGCTGTTGAGCGGCCATTATGTTCAGTTGGAAAGACTGCAACACCATAGAAACTGGTTCAATAACAGATGAATAATTGACGACAATGAAAAGACAAACCAGAAACACAAGAGGAGGGGACATTTATTAAACATGTGCAGTTTATCTGGTTCACTTGCAGTCGTTATTTTAAGATCCGCCAAACAGTAAAAGATCTCAAAGTTGAGACTATAAGCACATTGTGTCTCACACTAAGAGGTAAATGTATCAACAACGCTATATCTAGGGACTGATATGGAAGATTTCTAGCCATCACAGGAACACCATGGCCGAGTAGTTTGTCCATGTCTAGACTGTACAATGCCGTTCGACAGTTAGACACATGTAGTATGTCTCTCTGAACAACAAGGAACTAAACTAATGAGGTCGAATACAATCGAATACAATCGCAATCTGCAAACCGAACACTCAAAGACATCTGCTCAGTGCCTGAGATATCTGCAGTTTCATCACTAAAATACCCAACAAACCAGTTAATTCATGATGCTGCAGCTTGTAGTTTTTGGGCTCTTGCTGCTGCCAGTGCTCCGCTGATCCAAATCAACGTTTTGACTCGAATGGCAATCTTGTATCTCTTCTATTGTAAACTGGTGCACGTGTTTAACTCGCTGTTTTATCGAGCGCTGAAACCGAGCTCAACTATAAAGCATTTATCACATCGAAAAAAAAATGTTTCTAGACCTTAGCTAAATATAAAAAAAATTGTAGCATTTTACGTCTCAAGACGATTTTTTCCCTTGGCAACTTCTTGTGTGACTCTTTATGTGGATCTATCCAGTGCCACTTTTTCCCAGCTGTTGGTGTCGATTTTGAAGAGCTTTATGTCGCGTTTGCATACATCAGTATACCTCAGCAGTGGACGACCAGCGGATCTCATGACTTCTGTTAAATCAAAACACAGAATGTTTTGTGGCAGTCGACCTTGTGGCATTCATAATAACGATAGCTATGTGCAAATAAAAACAAATCGTCACGACTAACATGCTATAGAATATTTGACACCCTTCATAGTGTAGAGAATAGCAAGCCTATAAAAAATCGTACATGGTCGAACATGAACTACAGATTTGCCTCTTCTAGTTAAAATAATAGCATATCTTTACAACTGTTTTTCAGTGGAAGCACTACTTTTTTGAATTACTACACTTTATAATATTCTAATGATAGGCTTTTAGATTTAGAAGACCAAATTTTCCTGAATATCATTTGAATAAACTATTACATTATTAATGCACGGGCATCCGTAAGGGGGTACATGATAGTGCACTTGCACCCCCCTGGATTCTGACTAAATCTACATCTACGTAATACAAAAATAACAGATCTGGAAGATGTATTTCATTATTTAAAAAAATGGCTAAAATGTGGTTACTCGGAATTCAGAGGTGCGCACTTACATGGTTGGCCATCCATCCCATACACCTTATCTACTAATTTCTACTACTACATTAACCAGTGGAAGCACTACTTGTTCAGTAGCTACTTAGAAATTAATTGATATGATGGTGAAAAAAATGGCTATAATTTGGCTAATCAGAATCCAAGGGGTGCAAGCGCACTCCCTTGCACCCCCATGCGGGCGCCCATCCCACAACATAAATGACATGTCCCGCAAGGTTAGCCTGATATAAAAAAGAAAATAACGGGGTCTTGCCGAAAGTCTGAACCACCCGCCAGCCAGAACAGTTTACACTGTTCTCATTAACGTCGTTGAGAGGGAGCTCTTGTTCACTTTTGCTGGCCTGGAGTTCCAAGAGCCAAAGGCTCAACTCTACCTCACAGTTTCAAGAACCAAACGAATCCCTGCAGCCTAATTGTACGCCTGAAAAAACAGCAACAACATTACTTCTTTCATTATCGACGTTAAAAACCCTTTGTATATTTCACAAGTATTAGACATTTTCGTGTATTAATAGAGCTTAAATCTACACAATACACACTTCTTTCCAAACATTTGCTTTCTATCATAAGGGACGAAAATAGTATTATGAATATTAAAATGCATTCGCGTTTGAAAAACAAATTGGCAGGTTTTTACCTTAAGGGGTTAAAAAAAAGAAGATGATTACGTCTTACGCGTAATATGTATGGGAACTTAAGTAACTTTTTTTCCAATCGCCATTTACATTGACATTTAGAACAAAAATCAATTTATAACTTTCTTCAACAAATTATTCAACCGAGCAAGGCTCTGTCATCTGGTACTTTTAAACATATTTTAATCTATATGTAGATAGATCTATAGTATTATTGAGCCGGGTTCTAAATGAATAATATTGCTGCCTCTAAGTCTATATCCAAACTTATATTCAATGGGAATAGATTATAGTCTATAGATCTAGATGTAGATCTAAATCTAGATCCATATTACTTATTGACTTTAAGTTTAGATATAGATATATTGTAGATTACTTTTAGATACATGTAGAAAAATAGAGCTAGATCTGTAGGCTATAAACTGAAAACGACATTAAATAATCTACATAATCATATAGATAGTTCGTCCCTCGTGGTTCGATGATGACCACTTTGTCATCCAGGGGGATGATTGCTTTGCACTGTGGTTTTATGCCTTTTCATGTGGCTGGTGAGACCTATGCGAGCCCGGAATGTTCGGCCGTACACTGGGCAGATTTTCTAGCTGGAGCTAGTGTCATTGGCCTTGCTTTTCTTCTCTGGCGCTTTTCTACTGCTAGCGTTTTTCACTTTTCCTCAGCAACCTGTGCACCATTTTCACAGCGCGACGCCATGATGCTCTGTCATATGCCTCTGTTTCTCAGGTGCCTAGGTCTACGCTGAATGCCTTAAGAGAAGCTTTCCACCTTGCAAGCGCTTTCCTTAGCTTAGTTGGCCTTACACGAGTCGTTTAAGGATGCAGTGGTCTTCCATTATGCATACGTGTCCGGCCCATCGTATCTGGATTGTGTGGATGCCTTAAAGAGCCGCTCTTCAAAGGACTTCAGTATCTGGTAGTTTGTCTTGCTATTGGACATTCATTATTTTTCTCAGACATATCATGTGGAAGTGATTCAGTTCTTTGTATGTGTTCTGTCCACTGTCCACGTTTCTGAGGCATAGTGCAATGTAGGGAGGATGATGGCTCGATAAATCCCTAGCTTTGTATTTGTGGTGATACCTAGTCTGTTCCAATCATTGTTAGATAGTCTGCCCTAGGACGCACTGGCCTTGGCGATACGCAGGTCGATTTCATTATCAATATTTCAGTTTCTGGAGAGTGTGCTTCCAAGATATGTGAATTTGTCCACTGCGTTTATATCATGTCCATTTATATTGATGCTTGGATCCGAGTAGGCTTTCCCAGGAGCAGGTAAATATAAGATGTCAGTCTTAGTTGTGTAAATGGTAAGGCCAAAGTCTGAGCATTCTCTTGAGAAGTCTTCGACGATGCTCTGCAGATCATCTTTAGAGCAGGAATAAATCATATATAGCGTGATGTAATTATTACAATAGCTTTATGATTATATGTCTGTGTCACATGGGATTTATAGCTTTCTTAACAAGGTTTTTATCAAAAAGGTAGCTTAGTGGGTTATTTCAGGCCTATAATCCTACTAACAATATTTAGTTTTATAAAGTTGATTTTTTTGGCGGCCTTCGTTAGGGAAAAGGCCGCAATTAAGACTGTAAAATGTTCGTTTGTCCGTCTGTCAGATATTGAGAGTACATTATACTATTTTATACCTTTCAAAATTCTGATGGCTACTATTTACTTTTCCTAAAGCAAAAAAAAAAGTTGTTGTTTTTTTTAATTAACCATGCAAGTAGTTTGTTCATGAAAACTCTTGATTTTTACAACTATTATCTTTTTATAGCAAAAAAAAAAAAGTCGATTTTTTTTAAGTAAGAGAAGAGGCGCTCTATCTAATTTTCAACAAATTATTGCAAACTGTTTTAGATTCTATGTAAAAATAATATATTATTTAATTTCTGTTATACTAATTACTACATTTATAAAACAAAAAATGTTTTCTAAGAGAGAGAGTCTATACTATGTAGTATGTATTTGAGAAGAACATAATTTAAAACAACAATTTATAAGTAGTAGTTCGTATATACGTATATTTCTTTAATTCAACATAACCCCAAACAGGGTATTGTTGTTTTGTGTGTATAGAAAACAATTACATCAGTTAGGCCAAGTTCACATTTAACTTCACTTTCACCTATCCCTTAGTCTGTTGGACCGTTTGGCAACCAGACAAGATCTGTCAACCGTCAGTCTCCTTTCCTTTCTATCCTTAGCCTTTGGTAGAATATTTTTATTCACTGTCCAAGCCCTGTCCAAGTCTACCCATCGCTTTCTCTGTCTTCTTCATCTTTTGTCTGGTACTGTTCTCTAAAGGAAAGTCTTTGCGACCCCTAATGACCTTGTGATGTTGCCATAGAGTTTGAGTTTACATATATTTTATAGTGGTTAGCATGTCATTGTGAGGTCCAAACGCTGTATGAAACTTGTTTTTAATTTATTTTTTTCATTCGTAATGAAGTCTTTGTAAGTGACTTGGATTTAACTTTATCTTTATAACTATCAAGTCATTGAATATATATGTATATTAACAATGTAATAATAATAACAGTTATAAATCTCTATAGTCTGTGGTATCTCTTCTTTTGGTATCGACAGGAGTAATTATTGATAGTTTATATACTAGGAGTTCATAGGCTCACTCATATAATGTTCAAAATACAACTAGTGAATTGCAATTAAAATAAACTATAATCTTTGTTCATGCTTAACACGCACACATACACACATCTACGCTTCTTAGATTTATTTAGGCATGAATTGTGTGTGTGTGGGGGGGGGCTATCATCAATCTTTAACTACTGTGACCATGATTATATAATTCGGTATTGATATTCAGTGACCCAACATAACAAGTAATGTTCAATAGGCCACGCTATATTAATAGTAAGCCATAGTTCTGCGTGAGGGTAGCATGAAAGGCAATACGTTTATCGATTAGCTAAGATCGAATCAATCAATATAATGACGATTTTCCTTTACGTGCTATTTTTACACATTCCATGTAAAAGTTTGCTAGATATTTTATTCAGTTTAAATGTAAAGATTTAATGTAAATATAATGGTATAGACAATAGTTTTGCTCTCAGGACTGATATTGCATTTTACATCCTTCAAATGTCAAGATAAAGGTAGGAGCTTAATATTTTTAGAGGGTAATTCGTACTTCTTTTCAACAACATATGACCTGCCATCAAGTAGGCAGATCAAGGAGAAATTAAGAATTTCAGAAGAAAAACGAAGTCGATAAACACTGTAATAATGGTTATTATAAATTGGCTCTACGATGCATTTGGTATACAAAATACGGATGTATTGATACGTATGAAAAAACAATTTAATATAAATTTGTTTAGCTCAGCGTAATTAAATTCCTAAGCTCTTTTGCTTGGGAATTGACTTCATTCTTTTAATATGTCTATTTATAAATTAACAAGTAGGAATATCCCTATCCAGAGGCGTCACTAGGGTCGGTGTCACCCGGTGCGGTAAGCTCGGGGTGTCACCCCCCCCCAGGAAAAAAATAATCTTCCCCTCAAAAACAAAAACTTTCTTTATTTTAAACAATAAAAACTGTAAGTAAATTAATAAATTTTTAGACTCGAAAAATGGTTTTCGATTCTACTTTAAAATGTCGCTGTTTTTCCCATTTATCGTATGCATTTAAAATGTACTACCATACAATAAAGAAACCGTGAATTGAACACATTTTTACTAGTGTTTCTAAGCAGATTCCGAAAAGGCAAATCAAGCACTGAACAGGTTTACGTCCTTCGAAACTTCGTCCAAAAAAGCCTAGAAAACCAACAAAGGACAAAAATTTAGTTTTGTAGATTTTAAAAATAAGTCTGATAGCGTCCATCGGAATCACTCTGGAAAATCGTAAGAGAGTAAGGCATCTTGCAACAATTTGTCCAGATTCAGCGACATACTTAAAGCAAATCAAGCAGTTGTCTTCCATTAGACGGTAGAATTCTTCAACATTGATATGGATATGAGATTAGGCTTTGTCTTATCCCCATTTCTCTTTCTAGTAGCCATCGACGATGTCATTAAACAGGCTGCATTCGGATTCCCATGGCGTAAACAAAACCGAGTTGGATTTCGCAGGCCACATAGCATTACTTTGATATACAATTAAATGTGTACACGAGGTGACATGTAGGGTGCAGGTTATCCAGTTTCCAATAAACATTGGCCATACAGATCTTGAACAAATAGTAAAGCTAACCTATTTAGGCAGTGTTATCTCAAGTGATGGAGATGCATATTTGGTGTTGCATGTCGGATTGGAAAGCAGGAGCCGTCTTTCAATAAGTACGGCATATCTGAACAACAACAAAAAATCAATTATCACGGAGATTAAAATCCACCTACTCAATACAATTATTGTCCAACGGCCACTTACGTTTCGAGGCGTGGACGTTTAAAAAAAGAGGCTGAGAAGTTATGGCTAACAAGGATCCTTCGAATCCTCTCGAGATAATTTTACCAGTTGTTGCGCGCCTCTTCGCGGTGTTCGATCCAAACGATGAACTGAACAGGAGGTAAACTCCAACTACCCCAATAATAACAACTAAAAACCGAACAATAGATGTGGATTCCACGCTCGTGTTAAACAGTAAAAACTTTAATCTTCAAAAGGGAACACTTCCAATGTCTTCGCTAGCCGTTTTTTTATTACCTATTACTTTCACTATTCTCATAAAAACACGTTCTTTTATACTGTATTATAGAGCCTTCTACTTTTTAAACTAAAGCTAAATTTGTTTATTTACAATTGGTGAATGATGCCCATTAAAGCTGAAAAGAGGAAATAAAAAAAAACAAGGCCGTCATGTCTAACCTAGCGTCACGCAATTTTAAAAGTCCTGAATTTCGTGCGCAACTGCCGAGAAGTGGCTGTGAAAGTCGCCTTAGACTAATTTCTGTGGAGACAGCTTGCAGCCTTATGCTCGAGTGGAGTGCGAGGGGCTTACTTTTTTTTTGTGGTTTTCAACACATTGCAACAATGATCTTTACGTTCACCATTCAACTGGTCATATAAGATGTTTGGGGGAGTGCCTGAAATTTATTTAAAGTTGTTAGGGGCGAATCCCCGGGCGCCAAGCGTTTTTCTACATTTCTAAGCTTTAGAAACTTTTTCTCCTGGCGTCTACAACATAGTAAAGTCAAATAGAATTAAATTAAGAAGGTTTGGGACATGTTGATACTAAATTGTGAGAGAAATTCGATTCAGTAATTTGTTTTTGAAAGTTGCATTTTGGAAAAGTGCATTTTTTTTTACTTGGGTGTCACCCCCTTTTGGGTGTCACCCGGTGCGGACCGCACCCCCCGCACCTGCCTAGTGACGCCTCTGTCCCTATCCCTTACTCTGATGGACCGTTGGTGCACCAAGCAAGACTTGTCGACCGTCTTTAGCACTGTAAGAGACAAAAAGTCTGACATCTAATTTCATTTTCATGCCAAAACTTACATAATTTTTTTTATAGATAATTGGTTGATCAGTTAGTTTTCGAGTGGAAATTTGTTTTTTTTTACTTATATAGAACCGAACCACAATGTAAATTACTCTGACAAATAATGTATAACTAGAATAGTTTCGTCGAAATATTTCTTCTATCAATTCAAAACTGAATTCATGTTTTAATCGTTCATGAGATAATCTTGTAATTTTTTTTTTACTTCTGAATTCTAGTTGAACTCCAGTATAACTTTTAAATATATATGGCTTCTTCTGTCTTTCTGGTATCCTATTCCTAAAAAAACGACTATGCCTGCAATAAATACCTAGGCCCTACAAAAAAAAGCAACATCATCTAACAATGCAGAATATCTGTACTATTAAGTAAACTATTTTTATCATTGAAAGGATTTGACAGCCTACCACTTTGTCAACATTAAGGAATGTCAAGTAAAAATGCAATCTTATCCCTTATTACACATGATTAACTACGTCATCAACTACGTCATATTTGGTAAATCTAAACGATTAGACATCACCTAAAAAAATGATTGATTGGTAACTGCCAGACTTATCGGGCTTGAATCTCTGTGAATGCTGAGATTTAAACTTTGTGAATTTTAGGACACCTCTAAGTTCCCCCGACACCTCTAAGTTCCCCCGACACCTCTAAGTTCTCCCGACAGATTGATTTGTAAAATTTGGTCGTTAAGTCAGACTTGAAGAATGTTTCGTCCTAACCCAAGAATGCTTCAGGCAGGTAGAAAATAAACTGTTGGGAGAGTTCACACCCAATACCATCGAGACGATATTCCAAAGGATGTAAAACCATTCTAAAACCAACTTTAATTAATACATAACATTACTTAGATTATGCGAATTACATAACATATTACAATAAAAACACATACAACCTCATTACCATTCGGAAATGAGGTTCCTTTACATCTGCCCTACGATTTGCAATTTTTAAAAATGAAATTTATTTAGTTACTGTACACATTGGTTAAATTGTAATGAGACGCTTTGACTGGAATTACTATTTTAAATTTCTGTAAGACGCATCCTTAACTTGTAATAAGATCCGGCTTTAAATTACCCTTATAAATCAACAAAATATTATAGCCTAAGAAAAGAAAAGAAACGTAATTGATAAATGTGATGGTCTTATAATGAAACTTTTTTTTTATTCAAAAGAAAAAGAAAAGAAAAAATGTGGAATGATTTTGAAAAGACAAACAAACATTTTCTAAGACGCCATATTGAAATATCATCATTGCCTACTAAATAATCACGATTTGGGAAAAAAAAGTAAATATCCTAATTATTTAAAATGCAAAGTTTAGCAACATTTTCTACATTTTAAACGCCGGATACACCAAAACACATTTTATTTATAGTTCTGCGTCATCTGTACCATTATGAAGAGGAATGTGCATGTTTGATTTGCAGGGCTTCTCCACTTTTCCTGAATAAAGTAACAGACATGCAGCTTGATTCTCTTTTGATTCTCTTCTCATTTTTCTTACCCATTGCTTCAGCAGGTGAGTTTAAAAATAATAATTATAACAACACTAATGATAATAATAAAATGAAAGTGAGAATATGAAACTCTAGGCTAGGCTCTTGGTGGGAAGCGTGGTCGAGAGGCTAAGTGCGGCTTGAGCTTGGCTTGGCTACCTAGAAGGGGGATCGAGGTTCGACACCCGACTCGGGCAGAGTTGTGTTTACTGAGCGCCCAAAGGCAGCACGGGAAACCAACTCCTAGATACCCCCTCCCCCCCCACTGGTCCACAAATGAGATTGGACCAAAGCGCTCTGAGCATGCTATAAGCATGAAAGTAGCGCTATATAAAAAGCTATAATAATAATAATAGGCTTGGAAATGAAAGTCAACATTTTCTAAAATAACTACACATCATGATGTTGTACCAGCCGAGGAAATAGTGCGGTTGAGGTCCATCCCTTAGAAAATTCTTAATACTTATCAGAGACAATTCTACTGCAGTCCTGTAAAATCTTCAGAACATTACTACCACATTTGACATTGATAATTTGACTACAATAGACTTTGTTTACTTCCAATAAAGCCTGACTCTGACAGTGCCAAAGAATAAAAATGGGTTTAAATCTATACTAATAATTATAAACCAGTATTGATCTCAAATGCGAATCATAGTACTGCAATGTGTAATAGTAAAAGAAGGAGCCACGGAGCTAGTGTCTATTGCACTTATTTCATTATTTTGTCTCCTCTTCTGTTATTTTTAGGAGCTGCATTTGAATTATTATAGGTGTGGGGCTTGTTAAATAAATGCTGTTTAGTACGCATATCATCAGAAGTTCTGTATAAGTCTTGTGGTAAAAGGACCGCTGTCAATTGATCGTATACAGCCATTTCTGATAATTAGATATTATAATATAACTAAGTAATACTTAATAGTATTTATTACAACAATTACATCGTTCTACAAGGAGCCGTGGTGGATGATAGGTAAAGCGCTTGGAATCCAAACCGGTGGTCCTGGGCTCATATCTTGGTGAACACTGAATTTTTTAATTCTGAAAATTCCCAGCTTAAATGGTTACCTGACATTAGTTAGGGAAACGTAAAGGCGGTTGTTCGTTGTGCTGGCCACATGATAGCCTCGATAACCGTAGGCCACAGCAGGGCCAGTCTTAGACCACTGCAACATATGCGGCTGCAACATATGCACTTTCATAGGCCTCTCGCTAATTCTATTTATATTATTAAATTAAACCATTATAACATATTACAGGGTTTTCGTGGCCTCCTTACTTTCCACGGACTCATGGAAATCTCCCGAAATAAAATAAATCTCTTGAATCTCATTCAATTACTTTCACAAAGATATATGGAACAATTTGGCAATTGCGCTATTGCGCTTGGTCTATGTAGGAAACAGGCTTTTGATGAAATATTGTATGACTTCATTACACGCAAGGCTCATAACTTGATCATGATAATGTACTTTGTGAAAATTAATCTAATACAAAAGCTTAATTTTCACTTATTATCCATTTCCTTACCCAGAATGGGCCCGCGCAATCCGTTTCGCATAGGGCCCCGCAATTGCTAGGACCAGCCCTGGGCCACAGAAACAGATGACCTTCACATGATCTGCCATATAGACCATAAATAACTTTACATTACTTTTACATATTTCTACATGATATAATCGAGCAATTATTTTTCCACAGATAAATTGGAATTCAGCCACATTGCTGGAATCATTACTGGATTCTTAATATTCATTGTGATTGTTGTGATTGTCCTGCTGGTGTGTTGTAGATCAAAGCTGAGTACATTATGTGATCGATGTAAACTTCGAGGTCAAAGCAAAAGGTAAGTCACAAGAAGTTCCTGAGTTTTAAAGATTACGATTACTAAAATGTATTCTCCTTTAGTGTTAGAGAAAAGACTTTGTCAATGTTTTACCATTCTCACATCTGAAGTAGTTCAAGTCTCAGTATCACTACCAGGTTGGCAATCTGAACATTCAAAACAAAGTCTCCCTTTCAGAACTTGCGATCTATGGGGCAGATGATGTTAAGGTCATCTGTTTCTTTGGCCACCGGTAAATGAGCACAACGACCAACCGCCTTTACTTTCCCCAACTAAAGTCAGGTAGCTATTTGAGATTGGCGGACTCAAGGGCGCCCTGAAAATCCCGAAATTCAAGATCCCAGACTTCACCGTGATTCGAAGCCAGGACCTCAGATTCGGTAGCCGAGCACTTAACCATTCGACCACCGCGCCCCCTCATTCAAAACAAGCAAAAATAAATATAACGTTTTTTAAAGAAGAAATAAAAACGCTAATATTAATTGTTTCATTTAATTTAGATCGGTTAAGTAATTCAATAAATCTAGACTAACAATCTATATATTATTTCTCAAAGTAAATAGGTCAGACGGGCAACAACAACACAATGCAACAAGTAAATAGGGAAGATCCCATGGCGCACGCACCACGGTGTGCATGGACCCAATCCGCACCGCACTATTTCATTCACAAAATAGCATGCATAGACATAAAGAAATCAATAGACTGGGAAAAGGAAGTAACTTCGTGAAAACACATGTATATATATATCTACTATTGAATTACAAAAGATTTCAATAATTTCCGGAGATTTCCAGGACTTTTTCGTAGGTCTATATTTAATAACATTTCAGGAGATATCGCAGGGGCTCCTGGTAAATCAAGAGGCAGCGGGAAATCTGTTATATGTTATAAAATGGTTTAATTTAATAATTTATACATCTAAAATCTGTTCCTAGATCTAGATCTAGATCTAAAACTCGAATTCAACTCTAAGAAGATTATAGAACTTCTCTTCGCAAGTATAGTTTTATGCTTTAGCACATGAACATACTAATTATAGTCGATTTAATCAAATTAACATTCAAATTTGTTTTTCTAAAGCATTGTTACATGTGTGCAGCTATATTCTTAATATCGCATAAATTAAGGTCAATTAGCCATTTTTTTAAAATCTCCATTCATAGTATTTTTCATTCATGAATTCACGCATTTTTACTTATAACAAGCAAATGGGAAGATCCCATTGCGCAACATGGTGTGAATGGGAAATAATATATCCAAATCCGCACTATTTTCATTCACAAAATAGCATAGCATATTTTTTTTTTAATTTAAAAAGATTTTAATAAGGACCGGAAATTTCCAGAACTTTTTCGACCGGCGGCATAGCATTTAATAACATTCCAGGAGATTTCCAGGGTGCTCCTGGTAAATCAAGAGGCCGCGGGAAATCTGTTGTTTTATAAAATGGTTCAATTTAATAATTTATACACCTAAAAATTAGCGAGGGTCCCAAGAAAGTGCGATACCCACTGTGGTCACATATGTTGCAGTGCCTAAGGCCTGCCTTGGAAAATAGCGGCGTATGCTATGCCGCCGGTCGACTAGTTATAGAAATATTTTACTAATTAGAAATATTTTACTAACGACCTCATTCACCAATCGTAAACAAACAACATTTAGCCACGTGATTCTGTATATTTTCCATATAAATTATGTAATCCATATTTTTTTTATAGTTTTATCAATATTATGACGTGGCTAAATGTGTTTTTTACGATTGTTTTTTAGCGTAATTGCATGCTTCTAGCTTTCTCCATACGTTATAAGATCCTATCACTTGTCTGGACCAGTTGAAAGAGGGGTATTGGAGAAATAACTGGGTACCTGGGTGATCTTTTTTTAATGTATCTATTTTTATATAGTGAACGACTTGAATTTTAACTTGTGGACTTCAGCCTTCTCATGCTACTTAAGCCAATACAGTAAACACTCTTTTAGCGAAGAGCGTGCAAATATGGAAGATTGTATAGTCATCTATGTTTTCTGTTTCATGTTTGTGTTTTCTAAGCCTCAGACGACGACCCAGCTTATACCACCACATCATTCAAGTACAATTTCTTTCCCTCGTTCGAGAAATCAAACAAAATTATTAATTACTAATAGTTAATTTATCAATCTTTTTTTTTTAATTGATTCTTGTGTCAAGTAAAATAAAAAACGTGAAACGATAAAAGATGTGTAATTAAAGGTTAACGCTAACAAGTCATGGCAACAAATTATATTTACGTAATGTTTACCTTTCATTTCAGTGTCAAAGAATCAAGCGCTTCATCTGTGAATTTTGTGAAGTTTTAACATTGACACAATTTAGAACGAAATCCTTTGGTGAATTTAACCTAAAAAATTAGTGTGTAATTGTATACACGGTGCTTGTTTTAATAGATTATGAAAACGAATATATATATATTTTTTTAAAGGTTTTCAAAATGTGTTAAGTTAATGATTTATTGGGTATTGTATAGTGTTCTAAATCTAGTCGAAAAATGTATCTAAATGGAGACATAGTAAATGTAAATAGTAATTTACTCATTAAAAATACTGATGAAATTACCAAACATACAACAGTTGTTAGATCTTGGATTTAAATCCCCCAAAACACTTATCCTCAGGTTTCACTCAATAAATGTACGCGTAGTTCAATCACCTCCTTCGTAACTAGACACTGTTGTTCTAGAAAAGTTGTCACTCTCTTGTTACACTGTAGTCTCACAGATGGGTCTTCCTCTCACGTAACTGCAAAAATGGAGTGATACCTTATTCTTCAACTCCTACTGAACTTTTTACTCACCTGAGGTCCTGGGTTCGAATCCCGGTGAATACTGGGATTTTGAATTTTGGGATTTTTAGGTCGCCCTTGAGTCCACCCAACTCTAATGGGTACCTGACTTATGTTGGGGAAAGTAAAGGCGGTTGGTCGTTGTGCTGGCCACATAACACCCTGCTCGTTAACCGTTGGCCAAAGAAACAGATGACCTTATCATCATCTACCCCATAGATCGCCAGGTCTGAAGGGGACACTTTACTGTATTGAACTAGTTACATGTTTGATTAACAACTCTATGAGCCTTATATATTGTAACTGGTATGCAGTAGTTAGCAGCGAAAAAGTATTAATTGTTTCTGTACTAATTGACCCCTCATTAAATTATTTTGAGTTATATGAAAAGAACATGCATTTCGCTTTATTTCTATATCAAATAAAACATTTTCTGATAACCAACGACAAAGTTATTGAAACTTAACAGTAATATTAATAAGCAAAACGAAGAATTTCGTAAAAACTTAAAAAAAAACATATATTACGGAGAGAAAGAGTCAATTAATAGAGCACACAAGGCAGAGTTACAATAATGTATTAGCTTTTAAAGACAAATAAAGGTAAGATCGCGAATTAGAAACTATTAGCGAGCTCCCAACAAACATTTCTGATTATTTCTCAGTTCTATTCTAGGGTATGGAAAACTTTAAAAAAAAATTAATACTACAGAAAATGTGTACTAATAGAGTTAACACTTACTTTGAAGAATGTGAGTTTTCTAATGACAGTTTGGTCTAAAAGTAAAATAGCTTTGTAATCACATAAACGCATAAAGCTTACGTGTAATCAGTTAAAAGAGACTCAAGTTCTAACTGGTTACGAAACAAAAAACTGTTGGTACATATTCTATATTTGAGATTCTCATTTATTCATGTGTGCGCGTGCGAGAAAATGGTTCCCGATACACACCAGTCAAAAATATATCATTGTTTTAACAGATGGCTTAGTGGCTAAGCTCTTGCCGTCCGAACCTACGGTCCTTGGTTCGTATGTTGGTGAAGAATGGGATTTCAGCTAAAAAGCGAAAAGTATTATTAAAATATAAAAGATAAGAAAACAAAGTCGGGGTGGGGAGGGCAAGACAAAAGAAGATCATACATCCATCAACTATTTTGATCAAAACTGAAAAAATAAATATAGAAGAGTATGCAATACGTAAATGTTGTATTTGGCCTTTTCCCACGTTCTAATTGACTGTAAAATGGTTTTCAAAATGTAAAATATTTGCATTGTGACAGTGCATGTATGCATGACGCGTAGGACGTAATCTTCTTTTTTAAAGTAACGTCTGTAGTGTGTCGTAAGATAAGATGTCTAATTTTGTGGGAAATCGTTACTGTTAGAAAATAGAGGGTAAAAATGCTTTTAAGTAAGTGTTTATTTTTTTTTTCATAAGTATTAATTGAAATAAATTGTTTTCAAATAAATCTTTTAAAAAGATCTTAATTTTATCTTCAACCTATTAATTTAAAACATTTTTTTTGTTTTCGATTTTTTTTTAAGCAAGGGAGCTAATATGTCAAAATAAATGAACGATATCATTAAAATGGTTCTCTTCCCTTACTTACGTTTTCTTGAGCCAGTTACGGAAAAATAATTTGTTTTTAAATTTAACTAAAATTAACTATCATTTAGCTGTAACTAAACAATAAACATTCACTTGGAACGATTTTTTTAAGTGTTAGGAAAGGAATGTAAAAGTGTAAGGTGGATAGACATTATTACGTTTCATGGTTTGACTGGTGAAAGACTGTCCAATGGCTATACACAAACTTATGTAATACGTCGCTGACGCACAAACTGATCATAAAATCTTTTGTACTGTCGTATAGAAACACATGAAACATTATACGCAGATTCGTTTTCCACCTGGGTGCACACTAAGAACTGGTTTTGACATAATCACTTTCAGACGACTGCTATTTGAGAAAAACCTCAAGATTTAGATCAAACATTTGTATTCTATTTTCGTTATTTCACCAAAAAATGACACAATCTACATATAACCAGTGGCATAGCAACGTATCCGTAGGTCCGGGTTTGAAAACATCTTGGTGGGTCCCCCCTCCAGTCAATAAGACAAATTTAGTGTGTGACACAAAATGACTAATCTAAATGAAATGACATTCCAATGTAAAGATCATACCTTTTAAACAAAAAAAAAAAGTAATGTCAAAACGTTTGATTCAATTAGGACTGCAAATAAGTAATAGTGTCTTAAAATTTTTTAATTTTAATTTAATATTTTTACAACTTCTTAACAGAGTTAAATGATTTAAAAGAAAAACAAATGTTCTTCCCAAGCTCTAATGTGGGCTCCAACTGGCCATGAGTCATGGGACCAAGCGTAATGAACGCCACAGCTGTGGACCCCTATTGGTCGTGGGCCCCAGGTTCATTGAACCCCTTCGCGCCATGGATGCTACGCCACTGCATATAACACAAGCACTCGCCGTGCGGTCAACCGTGATGACCTAAGACGGTCAACTGCAATGACTTGCAAAGTTTGAGGAAACACCCAGAGTGATTACTGCTCAAGTCAGGCACGTGTCATGTGATCACGTGATTTACCATAAGGGCTGAGAGATGTTACGTCCGGTTCTAGAAAGCCCGAAGAGGCCTTATGAGCTAAGGTGTCAGAGTCAAGTTACTTTACGTTACTCCATAACTTTCAAGTCAAGAGTCAAAAGCCGACATAGGTTGAAGTCTGTCCGGAACTGAGAATCAAGTGCAAGTCTAGGAAGAGGCGGAGAGTTTATACAGTGTTACAGAGCTGATACGTCGGAGTGTGAAGTTTTTGTACAGTTAGTGTTACGTTGTTGCCAATTGTACAGAATTGAGTCATTTATTGGACACTAAATTGTTGTGTTATTTTAGAGCCTTAAGTATTAAACTTATTTTAAGTTTGGAGTGTCGTGCTGAGCAGTTTGCAGAACAGTAACAACCTTTTGAAATATGTTGTAATAATACTATTTCTAGCTAGTTCTTTTGTTGAACCAATATAGTGAATTGATGACCTACTTTTATTGATTTTTACTCAAATATAAAATCCCAATGGTTATTACATTTACTCAAATGTTAGTGCACATTTTACAATAATATTTTATTAAATTTACAAACGGACTTAACATCATCTGAACAAGTTTTCTATGTTATACTTTAAGACAGAAATGACATAACGGATGTGTCTAGACATATTCTGACACAGAAATTTTACAAAGAGAATTACATGAATTACAGAAATAAGAATTAAATTGGAGCATGTCTTTTTACCCCAAAAAAAAATGTCAGTTATTAAGAGTAACAAAAAAACTTAATTCCACTTATCTTATTCATGGTACACCAGTAACACAGACTAAAAATGCAAAATACCTATGTGTTATAACAAATGAAAAAACGTCATGAAATCCCCCAACTATCAAAACATTAAATAAAGCATTAGCGTTTATTAAAAGAAATTTCTATAAATCAAATAAGAACAACTAAAATGTTATTTATCCTTGATTTAGGCCTATAATAAAATATGCATCCTCTGTCTTGGAACCCTTAACTCAAGAAAACATTAAGAAACTAGAGCAGACACAAAATAGAGCAGCGAGATTCATAACAAACGAATATTCACATTTAATTAATGTAACACCTTTAGTAAAATCACTAAATTTAGACATCCTTCAGGATAGAATACTTAGAAGCAAAGTAGTAATTATACATAAAACACTTAACCATAATACAAAAACAAAATATAATAAAATACACCGAAAGACACGAAGGTACGACAACAGAGAGGAAAACATATGCGAGGACAATTTTGTACAAAAAGTTATTTCTTCCCTCGCTCTATTAGAGCATGGAATGATTTGTCTGAGCTAACCAGGAGAACCAGTGACTTGGAAGAGTTTAGGTCATTGATTAATATGCATGATTAAATGCATGACGCGTAGGATTTAATCATGTTCTTTTTTTTTTGAAGTAACGTCTGTAACATGTAAGATAAGAAGATAAGGATTCCTAGGATTAAAAACCTAAAAATGAATAGCACTAAATGTTTCCTTCAAACAAACACCCTTTTTATTCAGTTTTTCAAAAGTTAATATTATTCAAGGCGAAGTTTGGGTTTCTTCTAGTATAAATCTAGTAACTATTGTTTTATGATATTCGACCGTATATAATTAAAACTATAGATTTTACAAGGAACCATAGCCTAATCTTCAAATACAAAAACGAACTTTAATAAAATACTCAGAAAGAGACAAAGATAAAAGTACATTCCTCGTCTGTATTATATAAGACTAGACAGATATTACCCGCTGTCCGCGGGTCTTAATTTGCGTAATGCTGATGTAGTCAGTGATATTGTGCATTAGAAACAAAGAAAATAATAATGTTTAAAGTAAAGCGAATGCGCGAATTCACGTTAAAAAAGAAATCATTAATGGAGCTATAAATAGAAACTTGATCTTATTTTACGCGATAATAGGATAATAGTTGCAATCATGTAAAAATGCTTTAGAAAAAAAATGTCAATGTTAATTTGATTAAAATATGAAATGAATGGACTATAATTAGTATGTTCAAGTGTTAAAGCTTTAAACTATCTTTGCGAAGAGAAGTTCTATCATCTTTAGTTCTAGACCTAGATCTAGATCTAGGAATAGAGAGATTTGTAACCTTTCGGTAATGTCTAATGCAACTATGTTCAACAGGATTTTTATATTCGCAGATACAAAGAACGAATTTATGTAAAAATCCTTTTGAAACACAAATTCGAAGGTTAATTTTGTTAAATAATTAAATCATTAGACTATATTTTGTATTTTCATACGTCAAAGTTAAAATCTATAAGTGCAAAGTGTATTTCTTAAAATTAGATCTAGAATAATCTAGATCTAAATCCTTTCGATCTTTTTCTCATGTCAACATTTGCAAACAAAGCCTAGTTCATAAAATAGTATAGCTGTAATAGACTTGGGAAACTTTATTTTTTTTAGGGTTTTAAGTTTGTTTTAGGGCTATAATTCATACATACAGGTCTAAGTTAGTACCCAAGGAACATTTCTGTCAAGTTTTCCTTTTATATATTAGATAAGATAAGGAAGTAACTCAGTAAAACATACACTTAAGCGATGTATAGTAGTTATCTATTCTCCACAAATACACACACTCTGGTGTAACTGAGTTGTTTATTTCCTGCGTGTGTCCAGCCTTTCATAAGGTCATGTCCAGTGTGTGTGTGTGTGTGTTCATAGTATAAATGGGGTTACTGGATAGTGTAAAAGTCGTTTTTGGGTAAAAAAGTTGATTTTCCAATTTTGTTGTAATTTAATAGTTGGACATGTATTCTATAAGCTGGCACCAAAAGTTTTGCTTAAAAAATCATTTTTATTTAGTAAAAGAGTATTTTTAAGTATGCAATGGTTCCAAAATTATAGTAAATACAAATCTTTTTTTAGGGTTTTTCTTGGAATGCATTTTTGGTGAACCCCTGTAGAATATTTCTAAAATATCTGGAACTAATAGAGATAAATGTATCAAATTTGGTATGCATACTCAGAGATAATTTCTACAGAGCTTCAGCTAGTTTTTATGACTTTATCTGAAAGATTTTAAAAAATATGAGCCTTTGAGAAAAAAAAAGTGGATAAATTTTACATGTAAAAAATCATCCTTTTTCAAAAAATTATAAAATAAAGAATATTTAGAAAAATTTTATAATATTAAGCTAGTCCCTTTCAGACAGCATTAAACTTAAAGACTTGAGCATTTTTAGCTTTGAAGTTTATCAATTTTGAAAAATTTTAGAATTTTTCTATATGAACTTATTTTTGTTTATTTTCAAGATGGCCGCCATTTCTATGGCAACCAGGAAGCATATAACAAAATTAAACATATTTTTTTTCACTGAGTTGTCATATGATATAATATAACAAAAGTTATTAGGTTAAAGCAAAAATAAAAATAAAAAATTTTGGACTCCAGTAACCCCTTAGCAATGTCGTGTGAGATGTGTTGTGCTCGTTCACTGGCTACTGCAATCTTGTTATTGGTATTCTAGTAGTTGTTATTCCATTACACACAGTTACAAGAAATGTTGTCATACTTTCATTAAAGGCTGCTGAACCTCTTTGTGTTAGCATTTCTGAAGTATGTCAACATAAACGAGTGTCCGTGTGACTAGACTCTAGACTATCTCTAGTGGACTCAGGGGCGCCCCGAAAACCTGAAATTCAAAATCCCAGTCTTCACTGAGTCCACCCAATTCTAATGGGTACCTGATTTTTTAAATGGAGAAAATAAAGGCGGTTGGTCGTTGTGTTGGCAAAATGACACCCTGCTCGTAAACCGTTGGCCAAAGAAACAGATTACCTTAACATCATCTGCCCCATTAGATTGCAATCTCTGAAAGGGGAAGCTTTACTTTACTAGACTATCTCCATTTATAAAAAGGGTCAATAAGTCTGAGTATGTAAAGATGCTTTGGGTGTATAGAGCATGTGAACATATAGAGAGTATTTCTTTTTGCTTGGGGTATGTGTCCCTTTTGCAGATTTTAATGTTGTACATGGTGTCAAAAGTTGTCTCAACTGGTCTGGTGTTATGTCAACGTCAGTTTCTTACCCAAAAAGTTGTCTATACTAATGACGTTCCATCGTTGTTTTTTTTTGTTACACGGGCATTAGTCGTGTTAAAAAAAAATGGAGGCTCAAGATACCTCTTATTTTTGTTCAATTAAATATGCTTTATTTTTTGAGGCGCGGTGGCTGAGTTGTAAAGCGCGTGACTTAGAATGATCTCGGGATCAAATCCTGGTGAAAACTCGGAATTTTAATTCCGCCATCCGTAGGGCGTCCACCATTTCCGTTGGGTACCTGACATTTGTAGGTGGAAAATTTTGACATTTTTCTGGCCACATTACATCCTCGTTTACCGGTGGCCACAGAAACAGGTGAATTTTGCATCATTTGTTCTATTAACCGCTAGGTCTTCACCTTTACTTTATACTCTATTTAACTCTTCTGCCTGGGGTAACTCTTCTGCCTGGGGTAACTCTTCTGCCCGGGGTGTCTCTTCAGTATAGAGCTCTTCTTATTAGAAGAAAGTGTTATGAGTCGCTATAGCTCAGAATGCAGAAACTAAAATGCAATTCCCAGTAAATTTTTTAGTACGGGTTGGGGGGGGTGTTTGTGGGAGCCAAATGAAAAGTTTTAGAAACGCTGTTTTTATAATTAGCTTGAATGTCTGGGTGATGAGATAAGTAGCAAATAATCGAATTTTCAAATATCCTTTTTAATAGGTTTATTATTTATTTATTTATTTTAATGGGAAAGTTTTCACATTTTTAATAATGTCAACTTTATACATAAATCATGATACAAAATGTTTCTTGGCATGTTAAGATTTTATAAAAATACAACTACTCCTATTCACAATGGCTGAAACTACTTGTTATGTCTCTAAGACTGAGATTCTAAAACCTATTTGACCTGGAGACCCCTTTACACAGTTTAAACTTACCCAATGAATCTTTATTGAAAAAAAGTTTCATACATGCATATTATATAAATTAAAATGTAGCAAAGAAAACAAACCACTTAGGTATTATTTAGTAAAAGATGTTTATTGAAGTAATAAATTTTGTTTAAAATAAAATAAACATTTATTAACGTTAATCATTTGAATATTGTTGATGAGATTTTATGAGTATATGTTTGTAAAAAGCAACCACTAATCTACACAATTAAAAATTACTAGTTGGTTTCTCTTGTTTGTTGATGAGGTTTGTAACAGGCTGAATCTATGTTTGACCTAATTATCTTAATAGGAAGACGGAAAAGGGGTCAACAATGTGTAGAATAACTCACTATTCAGGATATAACATTGTAATATGTTAGTATAACCAGCGTTTAAGCTATTCTTGTTCAAACATTGGTCCGTGTTCTTCTTTTATGGACATTTCACTAAACTAATCTTGCATTAGTGTGGATTCATCTGTGTTTGAAATAATTGTCCTCCTAAAGAAGTGCTCAACACCCAATCGGGTAGTTCCAATTCAAGAATGATTTCAAACCTTTGGTTTAGATCGTCAAAAAACGTTATAGACATTTTAAACATTTGTGAGGGGAGATATTATTATTATAAAAAAAAATATCCGATCGGATAAACTGACTTTAGCAGAAAAAAAAAGTTTTTTTAATTGTTTAAATTTCCATATTTCTTGTGACCCTTACTGTCGACTCATGAAAACCTGGAAATCAGTGGACCACGGTTGAAGAACAACCCATCTAAGGTACCTGTTAATCTAGCTATTTCTTGGGTTATATTCCTGTTATGAATAGAGTACCAGGTTAAAATTTCCTTCAATGTTTGTTTTAATTTCTTTCTTTTCTTTCTTTGTTTGGCACTAGTTTTGTGGGCGCAGTGCGGTATAGAGCTTGTCGTCACGTTCTTGAATACTGATGATGACTGGGTTTAATTTTCCTGATTTTAAGGGCGTCTGCGAGTTATCCTGCTGCTCTAATTGGTACCTGGCATAAGTTGGGTAAAAGTAAAGGCGATTTGTCGTTATGCTGGCCACATGCCACCCTCGCTAAAGAAAAGATGACCTGGGCATCTTCTGCCCCGTTGATCGCTAGGTCTGACTCGCAAACAAATTAGCAGATGGAAGGTAACTCGGAGAACATTTTATTGAGAGTCTCATTGGGATAATGCTGTCAGATAATCGCCTTTTGAGTCCTGGCTGCAATACAAGTTCAAGAATCGAATAAACAGCTTGTTGCGTTTAGTGTTGTCTATCCACCTCTCGTATCCTCTTATGATGATGATCTACGTGGAATTATTTACGAACCCGCGCATGTTCAGACAGTTTAACTCTGAAGTTATAAATGATTTTCCATCTGATACACAGCCAAGTAGTTTGGTCTCCTTACGTATTTGCGAGAGGCTATTTCTGCTCACAGAGATGTCACTCCAGCTTTCAGAGATGCATATTCTGCTTTCAGAGATATCACTCCTTCTTTCAGAGATGTCCATTCTCCTCTAAGAGATGTCACTCGTTCTTTCAGAGATGCCCATTCTCCTCTGTGACGAAAATAAATTTCGCCCACTTAAGGTATCACTCGGTCTAGGCATTTAACCAATTTATTTTGCTATCTTATTTTATTATCTCAGCTTAGCCCATATGGCTATATAAATCACTAGTACTGCCCTAATTCCACCATCCCCTTTTTCTCTAGGCATCCATGTCATGATGTAATTTCTTAATCGGACAGACGTCTGGCACATTCTGTATCGACAAGAGTAAACTCGCCTCTAACCATCTTGACCTAACATCCTGCCGCACCCCCCCCCTTTCGGGGGACGGGTCAATTCAAATGGACCCTCTTCAAATCGACAACAAGGACATTATCGCGCAGCTAATCCCTGTCGCGTAAGATAAATAGTTTCTGTCGCCCGACCATATTGGGATACAAATCGTCTCGTGGTCATTCGATAAGGGCCCATCCCTATGGCCATACATGAAACGCGCGGCAAGGTCAAGCGATAATCTTCTTCTAGGCACGTCAGACAACCTAAACACCTGGGAAGCCACGCCTCCTTGCCCACGCGTGTAGAAAGGTATAGTTTCCTATTTTCTTGTCATTCTCATTCTGAGGAGCAGAGAGAAAGGATATACTTCTATGTTTTGAGCTTTACGAGCTTTCGCTCACTATATTCATTTCATATCTTTCATTATATTGGATTGGTGGTAAGCTTTTATAAAAGTGTTTTAGTGGCCTCTTACTATGTGTATTTATATATTTGTGCATTTATTTAGTGCATTATATTTGTGTACATATTTGTGTATTTCTTATCTTGGAGTATGTAAGTAGTCACTTTATGTATTAAATTTTATTATCATGACTTGTACGACTAAATAGTCAAAGTCATCCATTTTATCTGGACTAGAATTTATAACAATTCTTGCCACATGTATTTAGCTCTTTAGCTACTATTAATTTACCGCTCGCCACGAGCTCACTATTATTATTGATAAATTCCTTGACCGGGAACTATCATGATATTTATGTAACATGTATTATTACCAAGTATATATTTATACTCACTCCGTGACAAGGAATGAAGTAACTGTTTCTATATTCTATTTTATCGGCCTGTTGGCCAGCCTCATTACTTAGGAAAACCATGTATACATTATCTTATTTGTCTTATCCTATCATTATCTCATCTCGGTTGATCGCCTTGATTTTAAATGGCGCACTTACCCTGCGCTCAGGATAGGCTTGAATTATTTCCCCTTGTATTGAATTTTAACTTCACGAGATCGTGTCCCTTGACCGGGCGCTGTCTCCATTCAAACATACTCTTTTGTTTAGGCCACACGGCCAGATGTAAACAATAGCCACCTGGTCACTGACCATCAGCCATCTCCCCCCACCTTTCCCTTTCATCTCGTTATCTTAACTACTCGTAATGATCTCACCGTGACAGGGTGCGTCTTACAATTTAACGCTACTCGTAGCGTTCCTGACGGAATACATTACTATGTAGTAATTCCCCTTTAATATTTGTGAAACTAAGTTATAGTTTCTTCACATCAAATATTACTTTACTATTGGTTGTTTCCCTTTGT
The DNA here is from genome assembly GCA_021533235.1 of Biomphalaria straminea. NCBI lineage: Eukaryota > Metazoa > Mollusca > Gastropoda > Planorbidae > Biomphalaria > Biomphalaria straminea. The sequence continues at coordinate 324,344 of JADKLZ010000130.1, read as the reverse complement.
GAGACTTCACTATTTTATTAATTATATTATTGTCTCCCCTGATGAGATGTAATATTTAATTGATTAACTCCCCCTACTATTGTGAAACTAGATTATGGTTTCTATTTAATCATTCTGAAGATGTCCTTCACGAAAAGGCATCTACATCCCTGTGTCATCATTATGGCTAAGTCGATCTACGAATCTCGTTGCAGCTTTTATTACAGGCTACATCCACTTGGAAGCCCTATCTACGTAACGCTGTTACCAGTCTGCTGACACCAGATCTGAGGATACCAACCTTACTTACTACACATAAGAAGAGTCCGATCAACAATCGCAGCTAGAGACCCGTCCCTGCAGCTACGTATAGTTGGACTGTCCCGTGCGCTAGGATTGATCACGCCAGCCCACCCACCGACAACTCAGCATCAGCCACACCAGTCTCGTCAGAGCAGCATAGGACTTAAAGCTAAGCAACCAGCCTAATGACACTCAGACCACTTGGTACCCATATCTCATGATGATAGTCCCATTTATGTAAATAGTTAGGCACCATCCTAACTCTGTACAGCATTTTACCTTTTACTTATTTTCATTCTTATTATTAAACTGTACATATGTTTTACATAAAAAGTATTTGTTGCCTGCATTTATAACGCTGTGCCTGTTAGTTTATGTGCAAGTCAAGGTCCTCAAATTATGTAAACCCCCTAGACACATAAACGGACACCATCTTTGACCTACTTGTCACATCCTCTCAGATATGTCACTACTTCTTTCAGAGATGTCACTTCTGCTCTCCGAGACATCACTTCTGCTCTCAAAGATATCACTTCTGCTCACAGAGATGTCACTTCTGCTCTCAAAGATATCACTTCTGCTCTCAGAGATGTCACTTCTGCTCTCAGAGATGTCACTTCTGCTCTCAGAGATGTCACTTCTGCTGTCAGAGATGTCACTTCTGCTCACAGAGATGTCACTTCTGCTCTCAGAGATGTCACTTCTGCTGTCAGAGATGTCACTTCTGCTGTCAGAGATGTCACTTCTGCTCACAGAGATGTCACTTCTGCTCTCAGAGATGTCACTTCTGCTCTCAGAGATATCACTTCTGCTCTCAGAGATGTCACTTCTGCTCTCAGAGATGTCACTTCTGCTCTCAGAGATATCAAATCTGCTCTCAGAGATGTCACTTCTGCTCTCAGAGATGTCACTTCTGC
>JADKLZ010000130.1:292143-305079 GCA_021533235.1 Biomphalaria straminea | reverse complement strand
TCCCTCCCTCTCTCTCCCCCTCTCTCCCTCTCTCTCTCCCTCTCTCTATACCCCTCTCTCTCTCCCTCTCTCTCTCCCCCTCTCTCTCTCTCCCTCTCTCTCTCTACCCCCCTCTCTCTCTCGCCCTCTCTCTCTCCCTCTCTCTCTCTATCCCTCTCTCTCTCTCTCCCTCTCTCTCTACCCCCTCTCTCTCTCTCTCGCCCTCTCTCTCTCTCTCTCTCTCCCTCTCTCTCTCTCTCTACCCCTCTCTCTCTCTCTCTCTCGCCCTCTCTCTCTCTCCCTCTCTCTCCCTCTCTCTCTCTCCCTCTCTCTCTACCCCTCTCTCTCTCGCCCTCTCTCTCTCTCTCCCTCTCTCTCTCTCTCTCGCCCTCTCTCTCTCTTCCGCCCTCTCTCTCTTTCCCTCTCTCTCTCTCTCTCCCTCTCTCTCTACCCCCCTCTAAAAACAAAATAATGCGTTTATCCTTTTACTTTACACATTAATAACTTCCTATGGAAACACTTTGTACACTTTGTACAATGTCAAGCTTGACACGTTATTATTTTTCATATTTCCAATAATCTTAGACGACCAGTAAAAATGTATCCATTGTGGGTTGTAAAATAAAGCATAAGAACATCTCCCGGCCCACTATTATTTAACTAAAATGGAAATGAATAAAGTTAGGTAATGAACGAAACAAACAATAAATATATATATTAAATACATAGACATTTTTTTAGATTTAAAGCAAGTAGTATAATTTTTTTTTGAGTCTTAAAAAATGCGAAATTTTATTATGACAACTTTTGTATTATTGTTGTTACAAAAAAATGTTTCATTTTATTAAACTTTATTGTAGTTGCAATATTGAGAATATGAAATATTGCATATTTGTAGAGTTTCTTTAATGTCGAACTGTAAATCTAAGACTCTAGAAGCCTACTTTGTAGGTTGCTAATATTTAAATTCCGAACCATCTACTATACATAATTGATACCTAATCTCTCACTGTCTTTAATTAAGGCAGACGATTCACCGGCCACATCACCAACATTTATTTTAAATAACAAAAATTGATTTAAAAATCTTATTTTTGAAATATGTGAATCTAGCACTTACATAAATTGGTGGGGTACTTGAACCTTATCCAAAACCAGCCTCTAGATATCTGATTGCATCGACTAATCTTCAAGTCGGAGCAACGAATCTAGATGTGAGTCTGTAAGGTGATTATTTAATATTGGCTTCACCCGTTTTCATCAGTGAAAAGTTTTGTTCGTACCAATCATTGCTTGTAAAAATGGTAATCAGTGGCGTAGTGAGGGTGGGTAAATGGGTGCACGATACCCCAGGCGCTGACCTCATTGGAAGCCACTTCTATTTTAAATTTATTTGGGAGGGAATGCCAATAAAGCACCCAGGGTCCAAAATTTGATTTCTACGTCTCTGTTGGTAATACTCTGTAACATTTTACACTACAACTAACGAAATACAATAAACATGCCTATTTCTGAGGCTTATCCATTTCATTCAAATGTAGTATTATTCCTTTTATCGCTAAATACCATAATTTTTGTCTCATATTTATTATATTTATATCATTTATTCATAATTGTTTTTTTTACAGTAGTTATTGTTTAATTGGGCTTTCTTTACAGTAGTATTTATTTAATTGGTATTGTTTACAGTAGTAATTAGTTAATTGGTATTCTTTACAGTAGTAATTATTTAATTGGTATTCTTTACAGTAGTAATTATTTAATTGGTATTCTTTACAGTAGTAATTATTTAATTGGTATTCTTTACAGTAGTAATTGTTTATTTAGTAATTGTTAATATTTAGATTTTGCTGGGACTCTTTTGCCGACGTAGCTTAAATTGCAGTAGCTACGTTTAACCCTTGAAATATATTATCAATTTTGAGGTTTAATAATTTGAAGCTTTTTTTTTCTTCCAAATATGAAAAAAAAACCTTTTAAAAAAAAAAAAAAAGCAGAAATAAAGTTCTAAGCATTACAAATGATCAATGCTGTTACGAGCGGATTAGACTCTTAATAATGTTAAAACAAACTCCTATATATATTTAGAAGATGATGAACTCTTAAATATTGAGGAACCATTAATAACATCAATAATCACTTAGCTTACAATCTTGAATCCCCCTCCTTTCAACACGCAATCACACCATTCCACATGCACGCTATGCTGCGCACGTAACAAAGGCACTTCACCGAAAACCTGTTTTTCTATTCTAGAATTTATCGGAATCTCGAGACATTTTTTTTTTGTCTTAATGTCATGTATTCTGTAAAGTTTTAAGTTAATTTTTTCAAAATTACATTGTACGTTAACTTGTAAAACTTGTAAAAAAAAAGTAGATAAAATGTTTGAACACCGCTTCATGGTCATCACTTTATGAATAGTTCACATTTTAGTTTGTATGTACACTTGTGTATTGTTGGTATGCAAACTTTTCAACGTCATAGAATTTTTTTTCAATAGGAATTCAAATCGCAATCTGTTATATACCAAATATATACTTTGAACAATATTGATGCTGGGACAGCATAGAAAGCTTTTGATAATGGCCAATCGTCTTTTGATCTCAAAGGGGTCACGACCCACAGGTTAAAAGCCGCTGAAATAGTTTTTCTTACTGTCACTACCAGACCTACCTTTCAGTACATAAGTAACACCAGTGTTAGACACTTAGCGTAGAGTTGACAGACTTGAAACTCGACATTTAGTGACCTCAAGGATAGAGGGATTTGGTGAATGTTTTTTTAATTTCGTTATCATTTGGACTTTGATAAGATAGAATCGATCATTGACAGAGTCTTGATTGTGGCCTTTTAAAAGGATTTATTAATGTTTTAAGTTATCTAAGAGTATGGACTTTGTTCTTCACTTGTTCTTGTGATCGTTTGTCTTTACAAGGAACTCAATAGGCGCGTACTCAAACATCTGAGTAATTTTCGACATACATTTATTACTGCCAACTATACTTTTTACACCTGACCTTAATTTTTAGTATTATAAGACAAAACATTTTCATAATAAATTTGTGGAGTTTGGTTCTAATTTAAGAAATAGTGAACTTCATAATTGATTCATTTTTTGTAAGTCATCAAAATATTATAATAAACTGTATTTTAAAATATTAAAGGGGAGAGAATATTGAACACAATCTTCTTCTTCTTCTTCGTTCTCATTGTTATGTTGGATGGTTCAGATCACTACACCAATATCTGAGATGAACTGCGCAGTGGTTTCCAAGTCAGGGAGCTCTCCATATAGTTTTCTTTCTATTGGGGTGTTTTGGGGCCAGTGTCTTAGTCGGGCCTCTTGGTAAAGAGCGCAGTCTTGGAGGACGTGGTCTGCATTCTCTGATGACACTCCACATGGGCAGATATCACTGGTTCCAATTTTGAGCTTCCGGTACATGTGTTGTCGCATTCTGTTGTGTCCGGTCCTAAGTCGAAAGATTACACGTTGATCTTGTCGGGATAGCTTATAGTAAGCATCATCTTTCTTGTGATTTGGATGTCATCAAAATATTATAATAAACTGTATTTTAAAATATTAAAGGGGAGAGAATATTGAACACAATCTTCTTCTTCTTCTTCGTTCTCATTGTTATGTTGGATGGTTCAGATCACTACACCAATATCTGAGATGAACTGCGCAGTGGTTTCCAAGTCAGGGAGCTCTCCATATAGTTTTCTTTCTATTGGGGTGTTTTGGGGCCAGTGTCTTAGTCGGGCCTCTTGGTAAAGAGCGCAGTCTTGGAGGACGTGGTCTGCATTCTCTGATGACACTCCACATGGGCAGATATCACTGGTTCCAATTTTGAGCTTCCGGTACATGTGTTGTCGCATTCTGTTGTGTCCGGTCCTAAGTCGAAAGATTACACGTTGATCTTGTCGGGATAGCTTATAGTAAGCATCATCTTTCTTGTGATTTGGATGTCATCAAAATATTATAATAAACTGTATTTTAAAATATTAAAGGGGAGAGAATATTGAATGCAATCAATTTAATGAAAATTTAGAAAATAAAAACAGAATTTACTATAATAAAAGCTTTTGCATAAATACGTATTTAAATTTTTTGAAGCTAAAGTCCTGCTCCCAAAATGTTCCTAATTTGAAAGGCTGATAAATGTTCACAATTTCTCCCGTCGATAATTCGATTTCTCAATTAACTCTGGATAAGTTCATGCTTGATTCTAAACAACTATGTCATTTTTTTAAAAGTTTTAATCTTTGAATTCCATTATACTTACGTTATTTATTAATTTAAACCTGGAACAAGATAAGATGGAAAGGCCCATGACAGAGGACAATAGAGATATAATGTTGGCGACCCATACTCCACTAGGGGTGACGGGCCGCAAGTAAATAAATAAAAATATAAACAAATTTAATAATATTAAAGTTAACTTATGTAATTTATAAAATTGGGACCTTAAAAAACAGCTCATCATAATGATCTTAAAATAAGAACGAGCTTATTCCTCAGAGTGAACTAGGGTGTACAATCGTCAATCTATTTATGGCACAGCTTTTTCTAAGATTTGTTATTGAAAACGCCTGTTGGTAAATATTTAAAGACGCAAACATTGCACACATTTTCTTGATTTGAAATATTCAATTTTAAATACGCAGTTCCACTAAAATATAGAGCACTTTAATTTTCATAGGCCTGGTCTGTTCTTTAATGTTGTCTTCCCATTGCTTTTTTTTTCTTCCTCTTCATCTTCTTCCTGGTGCTGTTCCCTGAAAGAAAGTCTTTGCAAGGCCCGATAACTCTTTGATATGGTCACAGAAATTGAGTTTACCTTTTCTGACAATGCTTATCAGGTCATCGTGGGGTCTAATTGCTGTATTAAATTGCTGTATTGTTACGTTGATGTGATAAAAATTGATTTAAAATCAGTAAACATTGATACCGCCTTGAGGAAGACATAGTTGGAAAGAGACGGTGACAAAAACAACTATAGACTGGAAGAAAACGTGGGACTCGACTCTTGAAGAAAAGCGTGCCACACGGAAAATGGCCAGCTCCTCTACCACTAAAGTGAAAGCCACCTTGACGTGCAATTCATGAGGTTCGTAGTGTCTCTTTAAAATAAAGCTCCTCAGCCATATAAGAAAGTGTTCAAGATGAACCATAGTCGTTTTATGACTGAATTAGAAAAAAGGAATGAATGAATTTTAAAAATCTGAGCTATTTTTTGAAATACATTTATAGCTTACAATTACAATTACACATTACATCAACTCTACATTTTAGTATTATAAGACAAAACATTTTTGGCTATTGAATAAAGTTAGAGGAAAACTTATGGTTTTAATTGTTTTTTTTTAAATCATCAAAATATTACAATAAAACTGAACTTTAAATATTGTGACATACCAATATGTTCTCAATTTACAGAGGAATTGAAATATAAAAACATAATTTAAGATAAGTTAAGCTTTCTCATAAATACATATTTAAATTATTTTGTTTAATACTTTTATAAATTTAGAAAATTTAATAAGAACTTTCGTTTTACGGAGAAATTAGAATAAAAAGAATATTTTATTTGAATTAAACTTTATATTAGTATCAATATTTTTAGCTAGATATGCAGACATTGTTCGCATTAGTTACTCTCTGTATAAAGGATAAATTTCAATTGCTCATTTTTGCTTCGCCTGCTCATTGTAGGCTATTAGACTAATTCCGGGGTCGGTAACATGCTACTCGCGAACCACATTCGGCTCCTTAGATGTGAAGTTGCGGCTCTTTAGTTCCTTAAGCAAAAAAAAAATATTTTATCAAACCTTTTTTTTTAACAAATCAGAATCTTTTAACGAAGATAAGTCGCCGATTTGATCTCTCAGCCACTTGCACTTGCTTTTCATCACACCCCTCATTCATTGCATGCGTCGTCACTGTTGTCAGTCCGTCGGAAGCTCTGGAAAGACGCCGTGGTCGGATGCTTTTATGTAGATTTTTATTTGCTATTACGCAAGACGAATCGGCATCTTAACTACAAGCTTAGACTATGATGTCATTTTAGGTAAATGAGTGAGCAGCAAATTATCTTCTTAAATCTACAAATTGTGCTAATCTGGCAAGCTTTGCGGTACTACTAGAAATTGCACAAAAAGACAAACCATTTACAGATGCTTCCTACGTGTATCTGAAGAACTGTTTCATGATAAAAAAAAAAACAACAGAAGTCTTAAACAAAAAATTAAACATTTGCGCTAAAACAGTACACTATAGAATAGCTAAAATATCTTCAAATATTTGCAGGTGTAAGATATTAAACTTTCTTCTGTCTTATCAGTTGCTATAGATTAGTCTTGCGACATAAAGACAAGGCGCAAGTATCCCATTTTGTCAGATATATGTCTTCCCAATGATTGCTACCGCTCTCATGACAAACTAGAGGGGACGATAGAAACAGAGACAATAAGATTGATTTAAATAAATTCATTCAAATAGCATTTGATGGAGCCAGAAGAATGACATGACAAAAATAAAAGGCAACAACGATTGTCGAAGCAAAATAAAATAAACCATGAGAATTTTTACATTTCACTGAACAATACACCAAAACGATTCCGACCGAAATACGTGTGGTCATAAATTCGTTAATCAAGATTATTAACAGCATCTTGTCAAAAGCACTCTACCACTTAAACAAAATGGAGACAATATTCCGACCAAACGTTTTGCTTTGTGCTTAAATGAGATAAACATTTCGAATGAAAAAGAAAATTATCACATCGAATTAGAGCACGACAAATAGTTGCAATAATTTAACATTATGATTGATATAACAGAAACATTAAATGAGCTGAACCTAAAACTGCAGGAAAAGTAAGACCCAGGAATACAGTATTTCCCGTGGATGTGCAGCCCCAGGTGTGACCTACATATTTTGCCACATTCAGAACAAGCAAAAGCATTTTCCGCAAGTGGTCGATTTAGATTTTCTTTTCATCGTCTGAGTTTGTCCTCGGCAGCAGATTTTCTTTTGGTCTCAAATGTGTATCCCTCGGCCTACGTGAATGACCTCCAGCTGTCTCGTTCCGACGCCGATATGCAGCCATGTGCTCTCTTCTATGTCAGCCAAGGAAAGTTGACGCCTACGCTGGTCTTTGAAGCGTTTCCGTGGGGCGCCTCTGTTACGTCGACCACCTTTTTTGCACACTAAAAAAGACTGCCTTTGGCAGCGATTTAAAAAGACTTATCTCGTATCTAGGGACTAGACTTCTCGTAACTAGAAACTAGACTTCTTGTATCTAGGGACTAGACTTCTCGTATCTAGGGACTAGACTTCTGGTATCTAGGAACTAGACTTCTCGTATCCAGGGACTAGACGTCTCGTATCTAGGAACTAGACTTCTCGTATCTAGGAACTAGACTTCTTGTATCTAGGAACTAGACTTCTTGTATCTAGGAACTAGACTTCTTGTATCTAGGAACTAGACTTCTCGTATCTAGGGACTAGACTTCTTGTATCTAGGAACTAGACTTCTCGTATCTAGGGACTAGACTTCTTGTCTAGACTTCTTGTATCTAGGAATTAGACTTTTCGTATCTAGGAACTAGACTTCTTGTATCTAGGAACTAGACTTCTTGTATCTAGGAACTAGACTTCTCGTATCTAGCAACTAGACTTCTTGTATCTAGGAACACTAGTCTTCTCGTATCTAGGAACTAGACTTCTTGTATCTAGGAACTAGACTGCTCGTAACTAGGAACTAGATTTAACGTATCTAGAAACTATATCTTGTCTAAATAAAATGTTTTAAGTGACCTTGACTATAACATGTATTATTATTATTATTATTATTATTATTATAGCTTTTATATAGCGCTACTTTCATGCTTATAGCATGCTCAGAGCGCTTTGGTCCAATCTCATTGTGGACCAATGAGGGGGAGGGGGTATCTAGGAGTTGGTTTCCCGTGCTGCCTTTGGGCGCTCAGTAAACACAACTCTGCCCGAGTCGGGTGTCGAACCTCGAGCCCCCTTCTAGGTAGCCAAGCCAGCCAAGCTCAAGCCGCACTTAGCCTCTCGACCACGCTTCCCACTAATGAAATGTTCTAAGCGACCTTGACCTCATCATGTCTAAATGAATTTTTCTAAGTGACCTTGACCTCATCATGTTTAAATGAAATAAACTAACTAACCTTGATTACATCATGTCTTTGTGACCTTGACTACATCATGTCTAAATAAAGAATTTGAAAGTCGCTTATGTCATCGTAAACACGTACATGACGGGAACTTGTAGTTTGGTTTTGAGTTCATTCAGATGTGCTGATCGCATAAACAGAGATGATAGTTCTGTTAAGACAACTTGCTATGATTTCTATGTTTTAAAATTGTACATATTTCAAGTACATTAGAAACAATCATAGGCGAATGAACAATGTATTAAATTACTCACTAAAACAAATAAATAAGGAAAATATGAATTGTTTTGTTTTTTTAAACAAAGCCTTACTAAGTAAAAAATTAGCAAAATGTATACCATATATATCTGAATACTGTATTCTCATTCATTATATGTATATATGAAAAAGAAATAAACGTAACATATACAGCCCCATCACTGAATAAGTAGCATTTATATTCTTTTATTGATACAAAAAAACAACAATTGTTCCAATAAATAATTTATTATTTTCTTACATTTTTTATTGATTCAGGTTTTGTTAGGTACATCAAGTAATTTTGTACAGTTTCAACTTGATCCAAGAATAGTTCTCGTGTACAAAATGTACCAGACAGACAGACCGACAGACAGAGTGAGATGATAAAATACACATATGTAAATCCACGCTTTTGTAAGCGATGATATATTAATTTCTTCATTCATATATTCTACAAAAAAAGTGTAGTTATACTAATGGTGACCTAAACAGGCGAGACATGGACATCATCAGCAATGGTCAAGACCAAATATCGCACAGTAGCAATGGATACCATGGGATTGAATGTAAAATATTGTGTCAAAAACAGAGACATTGTATTTGCCAACGTCCACTCGAAGATGTGACCAAGTGTCGCTCGATATTTACTGAACTTATCTTACAAATAGTATATTGAAAGTGTTGACATAAAGAGACAAGCGTTCCTAAAAATAGAAGAAGAATATTATTTAAAACAGGAAAGATTTACATAAAATGCATAACTTTATTATTTTATTATCTAGATCACACACTTACCTCCACCGATTTGTAAACTGAAGAGTTTCATTTTGCAATCATACAGTGCGTACCACATGTATTTCTTATTATCAAGTGGAAAACTATCATGTAGTTATTCTGATAAACAAAATAAATAATGATAATAAGTGCCTTTTCTTTATCTTATGTTGATTAATTTTAAAATTCATTGAAAAATTTGACGACCTATTCTTTAGGTTATTACTATTATTAAAATTGTAATCGTAGTAAAACATATTTGGCTAGCCTACCTCATATTGAAATACACACACATACAAAAGGTGTTTAAATAAACAAATGCATCAATAAAATGAATAAAAATTACGACCCAAGCAATGACTAGATTACATCACTTCTCAACTTTTTTAGCGGCCCCCGTAAGGGGAAAAAGCCGCTATTAGGTTTGTGCAAAATGTCCGTCTGTCCGCCTGTCACACTCAGGGCGCCAAAACTAGAAGAGATACGAAAAATATTTTTTCACCATTAAATGCGGCTTGAAAAGTTTAGGTGCAACGGCTACTTTTAGTTTTCTAAAAGCAAACCGTTTAATTTATAAAAATTATTATGCAAGCGATTTTTTAAAAATAAAACACCAATTGTGAAGCAATTAGGTAAATTTAAGGGAGGAAATGTTACTAGAAAAAATACTCTTGGAATGTAGATGTCACGCACATTTTTTAAAATGACTTTCTGTCTGTCTGTCCGTCTGTCCGTCTGTCAGACTCAGGGCGCCAAAACTAGAAGAGATACGAAAAATATTATTTCACCATTAGATGCGGCTTGAAAAGTTTAGGTGCAACGGCTACTTTTAGTTTTCTAAAAGCAAACCGTTTAATTTATAAAATTAATTATGCAAGCGATTTTTTAATAACAAAACATCAATTCTAAAACAATTTCGTAAATTTAAGGGAGGAAATGTTACTATAAGAAATGCTTCTGACTCGTAGATATCATGCACATTTTTAATATGAACTTTTAGCAGCGGCTTTCGTGTACTAACGTAAAGCCCTGAAATGACATGATTCTAAACTAATGTCTTACATTTTTTAAAAAATCAGATTTTTAAAAAAAAATTGTTTAGTGCCCCCATTAGAATGAAACAAGCATATTTTTGTGCGTTTTGTCTGTTTGTTGGTCTGTCCGTCACGGTTAGAAAAAAACACTAAAGGATTTTGAAAATATGATTTAACCTTTACTGTTCTTTGAGAAATATTGCGATAGTTTAAGGATGGGAGCATGCAGGAATTGAGCCATGGACTTAGAAGGAACATCCGAAACATCTTGCGAATAGGCAGATCTGACAGGGATCCGACTCCGACGGGGGCCGCCTCTGAGTTTGTGTATCACACAAACTCTCTTTGTAATCTTGTTTATTCTACTTAAATCTTGATGAAAACTGGATTATAGAATTTGGGGATTTCCATGGCGCCCTCTAATCCATTGAACTCTAATGGCTACCTGACAATAGTTGGAGAAAGTAAAGGCGATTGGTCGTTGTGCTGGCTACCTGAAACACTGCTCGTTAAACTTTGGCCAAAGAAACAGATGACCTTAACAAAATCTGCCCAACGGATTACATTTTATATTAGTTTCAACTTGAAATCATTTACGCTTAGACATAAAATACATGTTGCAAAAAAACAATATTTGTTATGAGTGAAGGCAAATGTTGTACATAAACTCTTTTTACGGATACCTATTTTGTATAGGTTGCATTGTTTCTAATTTTTTAATCTCTTGAATGTAAAACAGGTTGAAATAACGCGTATGAATCTTTCATTTTTTAAGCATGAAATAAAGATCCTACAGATGGATTACAAACATTAAAAAGAGGATTAATTCACCTATTGAACCCACGATGACCCGACAAATGCTGTCAAAAAAAAACGCAAACTCTATAGATCATATAAAAAGGTCTAAGGGCTGGCTTTAGGAAAAGAAGAAGAGGCAAACAGAGCCAGTGATGGGATGACAAGATAGAACGAATAGTCGGGTTTATAATTTAAAGAGGTTCTGTCCAAGGCAATAGGAAAAAATGTAGAAAAAAAAAGTCAACAGATCTTGTGTGGAGCCTTAACGGTTTAATAAACTATGGGATAGGTAAGGTGGATGGACAGAGTCAGTCAGTGTAGGGCAGTAAGATGATTGACAAAACACTTAAAGAAAAAAATATATAAATTGTAGAAAAATACCTCAATAAATTAAATCAGTGAGTATAACGGACATTTTAAGACTTAAGACAGTCTTATTGATTCATGTTATAGACACTAAAACAACAAGAGTCTCAATGAAGACATTGACTTTTTATTAGAGTCTTCTCCTTTACTCTAGCATCCTGGTGTGAATGTGACCTACTTATACACACAGCTCTGACTTACACACTTTATATGCTGTTCACACAACCATGTACTCTGAAGGTCAACTGGTCACTTCATACACAGGCACACACACTGCTCTACAAGCCCTTCAAAACACATACACTTACTCTCACATCTCCCTCCTTGAAAGCATTCAGTCATTAATCAACTATACAAATGATTTCTCAGTCTTACTTTAAACATAAATTTGTAAACTGAATACATGTTAGACACAACACAATTTTTAATTGATAATATTATCTATACTAACAATATAAAATACTAGTCGACCCAAGGGTTAGCATACGCCGTTATTTTGCAGGGCCGTCTTAGGACACTGCAGCCTATGCGACCGCAGCTTTCCCCGCACATTTTTAGAACCCGCGCTAATTCTAGGTGTAAATTATTAAATTAAACCATTTTATAACTGATAACAGATTTCAGCGGCCTCCTGATTTACCAGCAGCTCATGGAAATCTCTTAAAATTGCAAATATACGAAAACGTCATAGAAATCTCCGGAAATTATTAAAATCTTTTAAAAACGAACAAAAAATTTCATGAAATATATTTTGTTTAAATTGTCAATTTGGGGTCTTACTCAATAAGGATGACGCCAATGCTACGCGCGATAATATAATAATGAAAAATGACACAATGACAGACGAACAGACTGACACTTTGCACATACATAATTGCGATTTTTCCCATTACAGGGGGCCGCTAAAAATTATTCTATTAGTAATTACTAGCAGTACATTACATGTTTACGAAGAATCACAAGAGGTCAGCTTGCACATTGAATTCTGTTATATAGCCAAATGTAGAGTTAATAAATGTGTACTTCACAGTCGAATTGGAGGTATTTAAAAAAAATTAATTACATTGCATTACAAAAGTTTGACATATTATTGAAATATACATTAAATTAAATATATCAAATGAATGCTTTCTACGCTTAGCGTAGCGTTCGTAAAGTGTCACAAATTCTCAGACCCCCCTTCCCCCTCTGCATCACGTCACAAAATAAAAAAAAAGTATTTAGTTCAAATCTGTGTGTTGATGAATGTTCGTTGATGAATTTAAGTCCTTTATGCGTGTCACAGATCATCTTTCGATAAATAAATTGAATTTAGATTTTTGTCCATTTGATGTTGTTTTCAGGTTAGAGATTTGAATTTAAAAAAAAAAACACGTTGACGTTTTTATTTTTCCGGACATTTAGTAATTAGTATTTTTGAAAAGGAAAACGTGAAATTCTCAGTCGGCAATGCCAACTTGATGTTTTCAGTGGAACTCCTAAAACAAGACTGAAATATCTCTATATTTTCAATGATTTTTATTTGAGAATAAAACTATC
>JADKLZ010000130.1:248144-282143 GCA_021533235.1 Biomphalaria straminea | reverse complement strand
CTTTGAGTCATCTAGCCAGAATACCATCAGGTCCAGATGTAATCATTGAGTCATCTAGCCAGAATACCATCAGGTCCAGTTGTAATCTATGAGTCATCTAGCCAGAATACCATCAGGTCCAGATGTAAACTTTGAGTCATCTAGCCAGAATACCATCAGGTCCAGATGTTTTATTCGATTTAATTTTCTTGTACTTCCTTACCTCCAATGTTCTCGGTTCCAATAAAGTAATATGTCTTGGTCTCCTGGGGCTGAGAAAACTGACGCCAAGTGTCATCTTGCTTCTGTCATACTTATCGCGTTATTTGTTTAATTTATGTATACGTGACATTAATTTTAATGGAAACACATGCAACACTTAGTATCATAATTTGAGATAATAACTCATTCAAACTTTGCATGCAACTCTAACGAGCAATTGCAATCCCGGCAACCCAATCAACCGAACAATGATAAAACAATATATATATTTATCTTTGGCATTTTACGTCTTGTGAGACGATCTATTCCCTTGCAACTTCTTGTGTGGCTTAAAAGGCCAATCCTTGATACACAGCTGCGGTTTAACAGACTAAGGTTTAAGGAAAATGGTAATAAATGTAAGGTTTTCTCTAATGAAAAATAGAAGAACTTTACACTAAGTAATATTAATTTTTTGTTACCTTTTTTTGTGAACAACTGTAACTTACCTAGAAACATGTAAGAGATTACGACTTCTTTCATTTCAATTAAAATCGGAGAAAAGAGAGTTCATTATAATAGACTTGCTAAAAGGCGACTTAACATCAAGGGACAAAGTAGTTGCCATGACGACAAGCCAGCAGATCAACAACTAGGCATAAAGCAGAAAAAAAACAACCTGATAAGTCCGGAAAAAAAATATTGTGTTTGAAAACTTGCCAGGAACTCACTCCCGCGAGCTATAGTGTCAGTAGGACGTATAAAGAGTCACTTTTTAAATTGGCATACTAATAAAATTTTTGAAAGTAATCAAATAAAAAACAAACGAAGTTACCAAGACAGATTGTTTGCAAACACAAACTCAACATCCGCCCCCAAAGTGGTCCGAACTGGCAGGTAAAAACGCAGGTTTCATTTTTTTCAGAATGACAGAGAAGAAATGAGAAAGAATGTTGACAGATATTGTGTGGTGCCCCAATGGTACAGTAGACTAATAGATAGATGAAAGTTAATGTGTAGCTAGATGTGAGCCTCTCATAACTGATTATATAATGGTTATCTAACTGAACTAATTTTTTGTAGCATGTCAATCTCTTATTGAAAGCCTCAAGAAAAAAAATATATATCGCAAAAAAAGTCCTTTAATTAGGTTCATATGGTATATGCAAGTTGCTGCAATTCACGTGTTAATATGAAAAACTATTTATTAATTGTTAATTTAAATTATTCTACACGTATATGCATATTAATTGTTTATTCTCTTTAAAAAAAAAGCAAACATGCTTTATTTTTTAATGTTGTAGTTAGTATGGCTCAACTTTGCAATATATTTGTAAAAGAAAAATACATTTCGTTTAATGCTTTGCACAAAGTTAAAATGAATGTCGATTATGGTTTAACTTTTTTTTGTCGCTGACATTTTATCGTTAACTATTACATAGATTAACATCTAAGATTTTAAAGTGAAAAACAGAGTAAACATCAGCTGAAGGAGCTTTCCTTAGTAAACTTTAAAGAGCTCCTAACAAAAAACTTTTTAAATATTATAGTGCTAGTTTCCCGAAGAAGACTACTTAAAAAAAGGAACTTTATGAAAATTATATTGATCGGTTCAAAAACTTGAAAATATTTTTTTTAAATCCAAACATTTGAAAGCATTAAATAACTTTAGAAAAGAAGACCAGGATTTCCGATTTTAAAACTATGTATAAATAATAGATCAATCCACAATAAGATTGTGCGCAAATATTTAATTAGGTAGATTGATTTGTTCTTGTTGCGAAGTGTGGTGCTGTGAGCCTAGTGTAAAGTTTTTTTTTCCCTTTGACGTCATTCATATCTCTAAACGCGTTATTGTTCTACGGTAAGCCTAGTGACGTAAGCAGAGTTTTTCCCGTTTACGTCATGGAAAACTTTCATTCATAAATTTATTCAAACCAAAATTAATTTTACATTTTATGTATCGAAATAACGGTCGAACTCGAGTTTTCCCGATGTGGCCAATGAGCTGAACATTTTTTTCTCAATAATATGCAGATACGTTGAAATTTTAAAGAAAATGGTTAGAGCCGTTTTCGAAATAGAAGATATATATATATATATACAAGAATTGCTCGCTTAAGAGTATATAATATAATAGGATTTCTTGTCTTTTTTTTTGTATATAAGCCATTTGTCACTTTTAATATAAGTGTTCCATCTATTTGTATGAAAAGGAGGTTAGGCCTATTTAATTAATTCAATTATAAATAAACTAAGCAACTGCTGACATTGAAACAAACTTATATTTTAGGTTCAGCATTATAAAATATGTAACGTTTAAAACGTGTAATTAAATATTTCATTCTTTATTATTTGTATTTTCTGTCTATTTTCTTTTCAGAACTAAATGCTATAACCTATTGCATAGATATCTTAAAGTGATTAATAATTATTGAATAAATTTAAACTCTCTTTACTTTCTCATATCAGATGTCTTTTTCATTCTTAATATTTGAATACCTTTAATTATAAAGGTCACTGACTACCAATTAAATTACCATCCTTTCCCCAGTAAGAGAAATGTGTATGTCTGTTAAATTTGTCCACACGGAGAGAAGTCAATAAAAAAAACATTCTACCAAATGGATGACAAAGACTAAATATCGAGACATCGTAACATTTGTAGTTGATGTGTTTGTTACCAATTGTCTAGTATTAGCTGTTATCTACATGTCCATTCTTGAAAGTACCAAATTATTTTGGAGCCCGTGTTGTCAGGTTCAAGATGCCTAGATGTGTTGTGTGTTTAGCAATGTTGACAGAACGCCTGAATAGGATATGAAGAGAAGATTTGTAACACTGGTGTCAGAAGTGTGGGATTTCCTATGGCTTCTGTACAACTGCTAAATGAACTGAATCTGAAAGAACTGAAACAAGAGCTGATATGGCAAGGACTGAAGTGCTACGAAAGGAACATCGAAACTCTTAAAGAACGTATCCGGCAAGCCCTAGTGGATGAAGTGGAAGATTTGAACACGTACTATTTTGAACTCAATCTGGTGTTGATCGCCTTTCAAGAACAGATGTTGGTTGGCTTTCAGAATGTGGTCATGAGTGACTCACAGAAAGAGACAGGTGAAGAAACAAGAGAAGAGACCAATAGTTCAACCAACGCTTTTGCTGTAGACGTACATTATTTGAGTGCCTCCATCAGCCAGATAGAACAAGACGACGTTGTGTCTCACCCCAAGCTTAAAGCTGGGGACATTAAAGACATCTGTCCGAACAAAAGATGACTAACCTTTGTAAGAGCGATTATTTTGGCCTAAAATTGAATGAGTTATTAAAATAATGATAAAATAAATGCTGAAAAAACTCAGTTGACCAAGACCAACATGGCTTTAAAAGGGACATTAATATTGGAGGTGAGAGGTCTACAAGTGCTGGTAGTTTTCAATGACTCGGAGTTATCGTCTTAAATAAGGGAACAAACCTGGACTGCTGGTCAGACTTACGCTGTCCACGGTGGGGATCGAAGGAGACACCTCGTGATATTATCCTATTCTATTCAGCCTGTACATCCAAACCTTCATCCCATCTTTTGTTAGTATTACGTCAGAAACTACGTGTAGTCTATTTTGGTTCCTCTTTTGCGAATCGTCCAATTACAGAGATGTAAACTTCGAGCTTGAATTTTGTTTTTTGGTTCTAAAGATATTTAAAAGAGGGAGGTGATCAATATTTAAATATATATTATTATGTAATGCAAATTCATGCCATAAAGGCTTACTGTAATGAAATGATGTTGATATTTTTAACCTTTTTGTGCATCATTTTACCTAGAATATGGTGGTCTATACAAACAATAAAACAAAATATTGAGTGTGTAATTTAATAAACCTTACGATAGTTATGAATGAATGAATAAAATGAATAATAATTGTAATGTCTACCTATTCAGTGTTACAAACTATTATACCTATTACGTAAATCGATTGTCCAAAGGCCGCATACCCCACACTACACATCACACAGAAGGATCTGTTCGCAGGCCATTCTAAGGTATTGTCCATTCTAAAATCCCTCAAATGTTCCAATAGGCAAGTCGGGTTTAAAAGTCAGTTTAAAACGTACTAAGGCAGCAATTTCCTTGTCACCCTCAGAAGTGACCCTCTAGCTAGGTTACAATGTCCTTATAAATCATTTAACATAAATAAACCATTCTGCGAATAGTGGGGGAGATCTATAGTTCTTCTTTCTGTCACCAGCTAGTAAAGAATATCACAAATCATTTAAAGGACGGCCAGCTATAAATACATTCATGCAGCTACGTTAGAGGCTTGCCGCTTCCTTAAGTTATGAGAAAGTCGACTTAACAAATTAGTAAATGAAATGCGTTAGGACAGTGATGCCTAAAAAATACGGCCCGCGGGCCACGTCCGCCCCGCGACGTGGTTCTCTTCGGCCCGCAGAAACTTCGGCACAAAGTGTAGAAAATCCAAATTCCACAAAAATGTAAAAAATATCTTACCCTATTTTAGGGTAAATGCATTGGTACCAAATTTTTGCGGCCCCCGTAAGGGAAAAAGCCGCTATTAGTTTTGTGCAAAATGTCCATCTGTCCGTCTGTCACACTCAGGGCGCCAAAACTAGAATTATTTTGGTAGGTAGGCGAAGCGATCTGTTCTTTCAAACTCTCGCCTGTAGACGTCCAAAAGCGTTACTGGCTCTGGCCAGACGGTTATCAACTTCCCTTGAAAGTGAGGCGTCATTTGACACTATGCTACCAAGATATGTGAAGTGGTCTACCACGTTAAGGGGCTGTCCGTTTACTGTGATCCTTGGTGCTGAGTATGTTTCATTATGTGTCTTCTGGAACATGACTTCTGTTTTCCCGAGGTTTATAGATAGGCCGAAAGAGGTGGCAGCGTAGGCAAATTCGTTTACCGCGTTCTGGAGGTCATTTTCATTGTGAGCTAGCAGGACGCAATCATCGGCATAGAGAAGCTCCGTTATGACCATCTCCTTTGTTTTTGTGTGGGATAGTAGACGTCGGAGATTAAACACGTTGCCGTCAGAACGAAACCGGATGTAGATGCCTTCATGCAATCGCTGCCTCATTTGACCCAGCATTATGCCAAAGAAGATAGCGAACAGAGTAGGGGCAAGTACACAGCCCTGCTTCACGCCATTTTCTATTGGGAAGTGATCAGAAAGAGCACCATTGTGTCTGATCTGGCCTCTCTGTCCAACTTGAAACTGCCTGAGGATGGATAGGAACGTAGGTGGGCACCCCAGCTTAGCCAAAATCCTCCACAAACCATCGCGACTGACCGTGTCGAAAGCCTTGGTGAGGTCCACAAAAGCTGTGTACAGGTTTAGGTTCTTCTGTTTGCATTTTTCCTGTAACTGTCGCAGAACAAATATCATGTCAGTTGTACCTCTACCGGCTCTGAAACCACATTGGCTTTCAGATAAGACCTTGTGACATAATGGGGAAATAACTTTTTTAGAGTAATTCTGATTATAGGAGTGATTCCCCTTGAGTAGTTTATATAAGGACTTGTAAACTGTGTTTAGTTGCCACTTGCTCCTGAGTCACCAGCTTGACCACTTGACCCGTGTTATGACTTGTATGTATTTTTTCTGTCATTGGTCGTGTGTCTTGGGGTACTCGGAGAAGTGTGCCTTGCGCTGGAGATCTTTGAGCTAGGTATGTCTTTATTGTTATTATATTTATTATAATGCATTTGTTATTAGATATAGCTCAAATGATTTCCAGGCAGTATATTTTTCGCCCTGATGTTCTGCATCCTGGGGTACTCCTGAACTGTCATTTTTGTAACTTTCTCTGAGGGGTTCAACCTGTATTGAACCATCAGATGGACTTAACATATTTCATAGCCTTGTCTCTGAGGGGTTCAACCTGTATTGAATCATCAGAGAGGCTTTACCGAACGGATGGCTATAAGTAGGAGTCTACGAAGCTTGTAGGCTCATAGATTTCCCAGAAGCTTATAGTGCATCATGACCTGTTTGTTTTTTTTAGGCTAAAAGTGGCTAGTGTAAGCCTGAAGCCTCTATAACCCCAAAGTAGCCAAAAGTGGTCATGTGTTGACCTGAGGCCTGTGACCTGGCTGTGTCAGCCTGAAGTGTATAACCACCAAGTAGCCCAAAGTGGTCATGTATTGTATTGACCTGAGGCCTGTGACCTTCATTTTTTATACACTAATGTGTGTTAACCCAAATGTGACAATTGTGTATTTATTGACGAGGGATGTGTGCCATACTATTTTTGTTTACTTTTTATTGTGTCGGCCTATGAGTTAATGGCCTTTTTCTTTACATAGTTGTAAACATGTAACATATGACCAGTGCGATGTACCATACGTTTCTTGTGTGTATATTTTTGATTACCTCGTGTTGAGGAGGGCCCGTGAATCGGCCATATTTATTTACTATTTTATTCATGTAAATAAACTGTATATATGTTTACCTGCGACTTTGTTTAGTCCTGTTTACATACATTAGTTAATTGTATACCTGGAAGTTATACCTAATAACCTAGGCAGTACAAGAAGGGACCAATGTGCCTCTGGACGAACGTGCCAGCACATCTTTAACACTGTACTGTCGACCTAAATACCCTTTGTAAATACCTAAATCTAGCTATAAGTCTAATTTGATCTTTTAAGCTATACCCGCTACTAGGTAATGTTCATTGTGAACACTTTTTAAGTTACATGAGGACTCGTCCATTTGCATATGGACCCCTTTTTAGGTCACAGACCTCATCCACTAAAGACTGGTTTAGTCGGTCGAGCAACACTCGAGCAAAGATCTTTCCTGCTACCGACATAGGTGTAATGCCTCGATAGTTGGAGCAGTTAGACTTTTCACCCTTTTTGTATAGGGATATGATTACAGAGTCTCTAAGTTCAGGCGGGACCACGCACTTCTCCCAGCATAGAGCGAACAAGTCTGTTAGCCTCTCGGTTAGGGCGACACCCCCCATTTTAAATATTTCCGCAGGAAGTTCGTCAGAGCCAGGTGCCTTGTGTCTTTTGAGTTTAGATATTGTTTCTATTGTATATGGCTCGTTAAGGTTATTTGATCGTGATTTTACACTTAGTAAAGTATGAATAAATAAAAAGACGAATTTATTTTCTCACAAAAAAAAATAATTTTCACTTATTATTATTTATATCGCTATCCAGACTAAGCCACTTTCAATCCGTTTCGCTTACAGGGCCTGCCGTTATACACATTATAGTGGTATAATAGAACGCCGTTGTCTAAGTAATAAACGAAATGTATTGATTTTTTTGAGATTAGTTATAAATGTTTTTTTTTTTTTTTAATTCTAATTCTAATGATTTTTTTTGAAAGGTACCTACACTGTTGCTAAGATTTTAAGTCAAGAAATGAAGCTATTTTATGACACATACAAAATATATTTTCGTGAAATTGCAAATGAAAGCCGTAATAAATGCAAGGGGATGTGGTAAAATAGTCAATTCCTTTTTGCAACTTTTCGGTATGTGGTCCGCGAGACGAGTGTTGGAAATTAAAATAGCCCGCAGGTCTAATAAGTTACGGCATCACTGTCCTTATATAAATTTGGGCCTTGATTTATTAACACTAAACTATTATCGACCTCACTCATCAAAGAATAATATTTTTTTTAACTCTCGTTTTTTCATATATTTTTGTTTGCGTTACAAATTTTTAGACCTCCCTTCTAAGTAACCGTAACAATTATATAGACCCTCTCGTTCCTAAATCTTTACCTAATATCCGAATGTTTCCCTACCCACATTTTCTCAGGGTTACACCAGGAATTCGCATACAGTACATAACGGTTTTCTGTAGATAATCCTTGGTAATTGTCTAAAGAGTTTAGTCCAGGGGTCGGCAAATTACGACCCGCGGGCCACATGCGGCCAGCCGAAGTGTTTTATGCGGCCCGCGAAAACCTTAATAAATCATTGTAAATATCTATAGCAATTACTTATCACTTACAATGAAGAGGCTAAAGAAACATTATCTCTAAACGTCTTTCTAAAAAGTTAAAAAATCCGAAGATTATATTTAAAAGCAATATTGTATAAAATCAGTAAAAGACATAAGACCAGGCCTGTTTTCATAGTCAAAGTATGCGGATGCTAAGGTCCATGATTTTTAAAGGGCTCACATAGGAAATATATTTTGGTATTATAGAAAAAGTAGTAGCGAATTTTCTATTCTTATATTGTCCATTTACATCCAACATTTCACCACAAATGTATAGTAGTACTAAATATAACCTTACTCTTGTGCATAATGTTCCGGAACCATGGAGCTACCTTACGAGTTGTTTTTCTTGCAACAACTGTCAAATTTCCTTCAATAAGCATCGACCTGTTCTAACACTTGATAATTTTCAAACAAAAAGAAAAGCTTTTTCAAAGATGAATGTGTTTCCATAAAATGTTTCAGTTTCTTAAAATGTGAATAAACAGCCTAGGGCACACATGAAACTCCCGCGAAAGAAACGACTGTAACTTCTCTTTCAGATCATAATTTGCTTTGAGTTATGTCATCTGGAGCTTCGTCATTAAATGGTGGGTGAGATGGGGCTATTGAAAACTGGTTTCAAGTTCTTGGCGTCTTAAAATTTGCTTTAAAATTAAACAGTCAAGGGATCCAAATAAGTAATGTACTTTTCAACCATTTCACTAGCAATAGTTTCACCTTTTAGATAAGGTAAAATGATAAAACCTTAATTTCTTTTGCTGGCCTCAAGAAATGGAATAGCTTTGTTCGAAAAGAGTTACGATACACATACATTCCATGTGTAAACAACAAATTACAATGCTTCCGATGATAAACATGAAGTATGTTTTCAACTCTTCATTAGAGATATTAGGAAAAGGTCAAAGTCAATGTCCATCAATTTCTTCCATGAGATTCCATATTGATCTAATGGTTGGCCAGTGAATACAACTGTGTTACCGAACATCAGAATATTATAATTCCAAATCTTCACGTACTTTTCGGAACTGCCAGTCGGAACCAGCATTGGATAATTGGATAGTCCCCAAATTTTATTAATGCGACCCTCGGTTGAAAGATGTTGCCCACCCCTGCCCTAGCCCCTTATCAATTCCCCTTCCATGATAATAATTTCATCAACATAGCGTTGTAAGTAAACAGAATCTTAGCCCTTTAAGAAAGGAAACAAAAGTACAAGTTTAGAAGCAAGGCAAGTCTTGATGTTCTGTTTTAGAATGCAATATCTGTTTGTCTTATCTCATACTGTTCAAGAAAACCTTTGCTTTTAATTATTCTATACATTTATTGCCTAAACATTTATGAGTATTATAGACAGTATAATTGTATAACAGAGAGTGTTGCGTAGCTATTAAACACAATTTATTGTTTAAGTAAGATTACTTTAAAAAAAAATATATAATTCTAATCCTTTTTTTTTGTAGAGGGTCCACTTAGTCCCACCCTCCCTCTTAATCTCAATTCACAGCTCGCTACAAGTTGACAAGAGAGACACAAAGGTTTGTTAGCATAAATTTTTTCTTTCATTTTTTAGGGCTTAATATTTAACAAGCGCATTTAACAGGTTAAATATATGAGTAGATAAAACTTTAAATGATTTACAATAAAAAATTATATAAATATTCTAATATATTTGTTCATGTAGCATTTAATGATATTCATTGCTTTTTCTGGATACCTATAAGGCATAGGTTACATTATTAGTTGAATTTCTTAGTCTCTATAATGTAAAAGAAATAATATGTTCTAGATAAAAAACGCGTATACATTTTGATTAAAGCATGAGAACAATATCATACAAATACAGGTCATCAGTGTATCTACAAGAAATGTCATTGTATCTTTGCAATCTAATCATACCATGTGTCCCTCAATGAGCCCTGCGCTCAATAGACTTAACGCTTGCAGTAGAGCCACGTTTCTCCCTTTAAAGCTACGGTCATCGGGTTTTTTCTGTGTAACGATTAAAAGTTTGAAATTGGTTCCCCATCGATCTCAAGACATACAACATGCTACACTTCATTCAAGAAGAACATTATGACCTATCTCAAGATATTTATCTCAAGACTAAAGAGACATTTGAGTTTGATGATCAGAATGTCAAGGGTTCTCAAAGACATCTACATGGCGGAACTGGACAACTCACAAGGGCAACAACTCAATAGACAAGACCAACTGCACTGTAATTTAATCCAGACTTACTTCCACTGTGGACAAGTTCAGACCAAGGCAAGTACACAGTATACCCCAGACAGTGGACATTTGCTCCACTACTTCCTGGACATGTACACGTAGTATAAGTAAACTTAGATCTATATTCTTCCACCTCTAGTCTGTGCTTCCATTGACCAACACTAACCTGTTTAGAACATCCATGAGGATGTGACACTATAAAGCTAAACTTGTGTCTAGATCTAGAGACTTCGTATTTGCTAGAGACTTTCTCCCTGACATTTTCTAAATGTTTAAACATTTCCATCATTTTATTTCCTAAAGTTTTATCACATGTCACACATTTCAACCAACACCAGTCATGCTCAATGTTGACATCTACAACAGTAACTTTTTCAACACTGACCACTGGACTATCATCTCTATCATAAAACAATCTCAAGGTCGTGTGGTTGGCCTCAATGTCATCAAAAACCACATGTGTGGCTGTGGGCACATCAAACTCCCACCACACATTGCTTGGTGAGTCTGAATCTTCACATTTTCTACACCAACACTTGGTGTATCTAGTATCTCCATATGCTCTATCTTGACAGACTCCATCTTGAAACTTGTTTACATTACACACTCTTCCACTTCCTGTCCTCAAGTTTCTTGTTTCACTCATGTTATAAAAAGGATATGGTTGAATTGTCTTTGGCCAAAACTCTGGTCTGTCTGGACTGGTCATTTGAACAGCTACTCTAACTGTCAGATTAGCTACAACTTTGATGAGTTCATATAAATCATTGTCTTGAAAACCTTCAGGTAAATGTTTTAACGTAAATGTATCAACAGGTATAAACTGGCTATGACCTGGATTCTTCTTACATTCAACAAAATATGTGTGTAGATCAGCTTCTCCACCTTCTGACTCCTGAGTTTCATGATCACCTGGAAACAGGGAAATAAACTTGATCCAATGTTTAGAACACAATGTACAGTATTGCGTTAATAAAGAGAAATCTATAAATAGATCCAGTTTAACTCATCTGATGATCTCAACAGTTTATACATTGAAAAATAAAATCAAACGTTACCAATTATTTGACCTAAAACATTTTTTGACTGGACATTGGACTGGTCACTGGTGAAATGATGAGGATCTGAAAGGATGACAGTCAAATAATCAATTTATATTCTTTCTTTTTCATATTATTATTATAAAATAGACTTATACTAAAACCTTTCTCTTTCTAAAAATTTACAAACCAAAAGTTTACCTGTATCTTGATTCTTATCACCAAGACCGTATAAGTTAGCTCGGTCATTTGGATCCTTTAGACAAACTGAAATAGTTTTAATACATATAGCAGTCTCTCTTTTTACAAAAATTTTTTTTTTCTAAAACAAAACTAAATATTTTTTTAAATGCCGCATTTTCCCATAGAGAAGAAACTAAATATTTAAAATATAGCTGAACATAGACCTAACTTTACAAGAACTAGAAACTGACATGCTAACTATTATTGTGCTAAATTCTAGTGAAAATTTGAGAATAACAAATAAACATAAAACTGATTTAAATTTATGAATTGTTTCACTCTGATTTCATACCATTAGGTCTACCTGTGTCTTGATGAAAACAAAGGTCTGTACTGTTCTGGAAATTAGAACAAAATATGTACATTGAGTTGCTTTTATTTATTTTCGTTATATTGTTGTAACCTTGGTGGCGGACTGAAATGGTTAATATGTGAGACTAACAAACTAGAGTCAGTGTGTTAGAAAGACACACTCCATTTCATAATAGTAAGCAGTAAGGACTTTGTGTTACTAAGTGATTCTTTGAAAATGTAGCTGTACGAGTGTAGAAGAAGACAGTGCTAGAGAGACTTGTGGTGTAGTGTTAGGCTGTTCTGCTGTATAGTAAATGCATTTAAAGTTAGTGTAGCCAATGTTGTCATATTGTTTATTGACGATGTAATTGTGGTTAAACAGCCACCTTTTTTTATTGAAGCTCTTGTTGTCAAGTTCTGGTGTTAGATGTTGAGTTTAGCAGTATTTGCAGAAGGCCTGATAGAGAAGATTCGTTACAATAGTGTTATAAACCTGTTGGTTGCACAGACGGGGGAGTAGCGGTGTGTAGTCAGCCGACGCAAATTGCCCCAGGCCAGAGGAGCGGTCAAGCGTGAAGAGTTTCTACTCTCAGCCGCGACGCGTCTCAACAAGAAGTTTCGGGGGAGTTCCGCGGCGTGAACACAGCTCAGGAGCGCCACGAGAATTATAGTCATCTGACCACCTAGAAATGTCAAGGGGCGTTCTGTCCTGTTCGAGAAGGCCAGCAGGGACCCTATATAAAGAGCGGATGTGTCGCAGTCAAGACGGGTTCAGAAAAGGGGTTCACGACAGAAGGTCCAGAGCACGTTCAGCTACAACACAGTCCAGCGGTGTGGTTCTGTACGGAGCATTACGACGGTTCAGTGCGGAGTACTTTCAAGTACAGTTGAGACGGCTGGCGTCTTGATCTTGATCTATGATCGAGTCCGGCACATCGAGCGTGAAGTGTGTGAAGTCAGTACTGAACTGTTGAACCCAGTGCAAGCCCGAAACGAGACGGAGAGACCCGTGCAAGAGTTGATACGGCGATACGTGCTATCGGAGAGATATTTGTACAGTCTGTTACGTGCTGCCAATTGTACAATATTGGCTGTTCTTTATTGACATTAAACTTTTACGTTACTTTGGAGCCCGGAGTTGTCAAGTTCTTCAAGTTGATGGTGTATGGTGCAGTTTGCAGAGAGCCTGGATAGTGAGATTCGTAACAATATAAACAAAATTACATCAATTAAATATTCTCAGAAAAATCTATTTTTTTATATCATTTTGCTTGTAGAGTAAAAATGAAAAAAACATTGTTGTTTAATAAATTGTTTAAACTAAGATTAACTTCAAATTTTGCACTTTGTTTGAAGGTTATACATTTGAAATTCTTTACAATGAAATGTAAAAATAATAATTCCTTAGTATTGTGATTGTTGTGAACTCCTGGCCTATGGGTTGGACATTTTCACATATCGTATACAGACTTCAAGAAACACCAGGGATGCATTAGAAATAAGAAGTATTTAATAAAAGCAGTAGAAATAAGTATAACTGTAGATAACGTCAACAAAAGCTAAATTCTACAAATATATACATCAACTATAAAACTGCCTTATATCTTAATTATACTAGTCAATCACAGTGAGCCACGCACTGTCATAGAACCTACTCTAATCCTAGGTGTAAATTATTAAAATGAAACTATTTTATAACTTATAACAGATTTTCAGAGGTATTGGCAGAGTTAGTCTTAGCAGTGCGCGGGGCCCTGGGCGAGTGTCATATGTGGGGCCCTATTTAAAGCAAAGCCATAAGTGTAGGCTATATATCCATATCACATTACATCACGCTAATGTCTCGTCCGCTTCTAATGCTGTAGGTCTTATTTTTGTTATAAAACATAGTACCTTACGTATGTACTTTATTATTGGCCGCTTGACTTTTGAGCGCAAAAGGTCGACAGTTGATACGAATAATGTGCGCATGGACTCCTTGGTGCTTTCCTTTTAAGTTTACACTATTGTATTTGTATCCATGGACACGACAACCGGCGATGTCCTTACCAAGGTTCACCAGCTCAGCAAGAATAGCCATGACAAACCCTTTCCTGTTAAGTTGTCAACATGATGATAGTCCAAAAAACTCAACATAAGGCACATCAGCTTTTTGTGGCTAACATTAGGTTTGAAATCAAGAATAAAGGAAAAATATTTAGCAAATTTCATTTTATCAATAATGTCCCCTTTTACTTCTAATGCCATAAGATTCATAAGCTCGTTTTGAATCCTATGCCCCATGTAATGGCCTCGAGGCTCAGCATTCTTAATTCTTCAGAGATGTTCTTGCGTGGTTGTGTCGAGTTCGGCATTCCCCGTTGTTCGTTTGTTTTTCTGTTCTCCCACGATATGTGGTGTTGTTTTCTGAAAGGTACTGTAAAATCGTTAGAATTTTTGTTAAGAATGCGCGCTAATGCACTTTTACTTTTCTAATTTTTTCTTGCATCATTTTTTTCGTTACGCTACCATATGACATTCTCAGAGCTAAATCCAACCACAAAGTCACACACTTAACGGGATTTACAAAACCTCGTTCTGCTAACGTTTCTGTCATAGACATAGTATCTGGTATTATTAAGATGCCTGGAAAGATTCTCAAAGATATTGAGTAATGCCCCACTTGCCCCCCCCTATGGCCGCTACTGGGTATATGCGTAGCAAGGAAGGTTGGGGCTCAATAACGTTCCTTTTTGTTTCTGATGCCATCAGGTCCATAAGGTCGTTCGAAACCTATGCCTGTTGTCTGAGCTGTAAATTGTTTGATAGTTTATATCGAACCTTTCCTGTTTCGTGCAATCTTTAAGCGCGCGAGAGAATTGTCATGCATTATACACTTACCAGCTAGAGGTTCGTCTTCTCCCAGTTCGGCGACATTTGTTGATTGTAGAAACCCTTACGCCAAAACCTCCTCCGTCCTTAGCTGGCAAGAATAGACAAGTGACAGAAAAAGAGGTGGATTGAGCCAGAGTATATAAGTGACGTGCCTATAAAGTGCAGTGCACTCACTTAGAGATCCGAAGCGAAATCAAGCAATAGAAGAAAAGCAATTCTGCAGGACCTGGCAGCATCCCAGTTGAAGAACTAAAGTTAGATACCAGCGTGTAGCTATTCTACCATCTCTTCTGAAAGAATGGGAAAAGGAGGTACCACAGGAGTGGAAGTAAGGCTACCTAATCAAACTCCTCAAGTCTGTGGACATTTTTGGAAAAATTCCCAATACTCATTCTTATCTCAGTTCATTAATAGACTCAATCCCATGACTGCCTGGTCGTGTGGTATGCGTCGTTGGACGTAATTATATTCTCGTTTGAAATAGTCTCTGAAAATATAAGATGTGCGCTCTAGACTGTCAATTGATGGTCCGAGTTCAAACCCTGACCGCCACTTTACTTCACCGTCATAATTGTAATAAACTGGAATAAGCTAATCTGTAGTTCATGCCCGACCATGCACGCTTTATTATGGGTTTGCAATTCAAAATTCTGTACCACGTAGTCGTAACGTTTTTTTTTTATTTGCACATTATTATAGATATCATTAAATTAAGTAAAGTACTAGAATATGATAAATTGTTATTTTATTTTTGTTTTGGAGGAAAAATTATTTGTATGTTTTTTTAAATAGTTACTATAAGTCAAACCAAACAAACTGATTTATGAGTAATCAGTGCCTACTTCTCGTGTGCTTCTGATTTGTGTTTTAATTGTATTCAATTATTCATCTGTTTTTGAACCAGTTTCCGTGATGTTGCAGTCTGTGCATCTTAGCATAAGTGCCGATCAAAAGTACACCAGCATTCACATTAATTACATAATAAAAAAAAACAAACAAATTGACCATGGTGAGGAACACTTCAGGGATGGCATATTGAGGAAGGCGAGACTATTGGTAGACGAATTAGGTAATGAATTAGTGCTGCCGAAAATTGGTAGTCGACAGAAACACCAAGCAAAAAAACATTTGTTTGAATTTTGGGATTATTAAAGAGCTCTTCTTTACAGTCTGTATCTTGATTCATTAGTTTTTTTTGTTGTTAATTTCTCTCTTTCAAGCAATACTTATATATTTAGATATTGGCTATATATACCTATATATATATAGTATATTGATCTAGACTTAACCATTTAAAAAAACTGAAAAAAAAAGCAAAACAAACAAAAAAAAAACAAGTTCAGCATATATTTGTGTTATTGCAATTTTATTTATATAATTATTAGAAAAAGGAAGAGTTTATATAGTATATTATATAATTTACGATTTTAAAACAAGCGTGCAGCACCAGTTTTTTATGTAAGTGTAACAAAAAATTTAAAAATTCTAAGTTGGCAACACCTCTGTGACATCATTGAAAACAAATTGGCCTCGTGCTGAGCAACCTTGACGTCGCTAATGCTTTTTGTTGATGTCATATAAATATAATAGTTCTCTTTTTTACAAGCATATCTTTTAAAAACACTATTTACATTTTTTAATTATATTTAAATATTTTTTTCAGTTAATCAATACTTTTTGACTCTCACATTCATGATAACCCTCTTTAGTTGACTTTTCCCTCAGTACATCTGCCAATAAGAAAGTAAAACAATGAAATTTATAGATGTATTTGTAACTTTCGATGCCGTACACATGCCAAAGATTATATAATTAATGACTCTGACAAATTCATATGAAATGAAGAGATAACTATTTCTGTATTTTCTCCAACAACTTTAATAATATTTGTACGAAACAATTTCTCAATCTCAAACTTAAAGATAAACAAAACTTTCCTTCTATTATGACTTCAATTAACTTCACTATTAATTATCACTTCATTTAGAAACTCACTAATATACTTCTTGTATCATTTCATACTTTTTCTAGGACCATCGCTCTAGAAGAACAGTTACTATGCGAGGACTTTAGCGAGG
Source organism: Biomphalaria straminea (assembly GCA_021533235.1). NCBI lineage: Eukaryota > Metazoa > Mollusca > Gastropoda > Planorbidae > Biomphalaria > Biomphalaria straminea. The sequence continues at coordinate 265,207 of JADKLZ010000130.1, read as the reverse complement.
ACCAATCCTTGTACAATAACCGTTACTAAGCGAGGACCCCGAGTAAATCCCTTTCCCCCAATGTATACTTTTTTTAATCGTATCTTCCAGAACCATAGAACTCTCTCATATAACAATCATAGTAACTTTGACCTTCTGGAAGATGACGTACGTTATTTTTTCCTTTAACCTCTTTTTCTGATTGGATATTTAAAATTAACTTCTTTACACCTGGCAGCGCACTGACTTGACCTGGTTTCTAGAACTTGGTCGAAAAGGTGATAACTAAACTCGTTACATTTCCCCCTTGTCTTTTAAGCATTTTGTATTCAAGATGCGTAAAATAGCATTATTACTATTATAATATATGCACACAAAAACCTAAAGAAATTTGTCCATAAAAAGTCCAGAACTCTTACTACAAATAATTGTTTTATTACGTTTAAATAATTCAAATTTCAAAATATTGTACACATTCAGCATCTGTAATTAGTATTACAAAAAATACATCTTGGTCCATACATTACTTGTCACTGCATGATATCTAAAAAAAAACTTACAACTTTTGTAACATACAAAAATATAAAAAAATGATAAAGCTTATCAACACTGAACAATACATATCATCTCATCATATTACTTGCTAATACAGAATATCTGAATATTAACTTATTTTACAACATTTGTAATAAAAAATAATACTATGCTAAATTACTAATTTCCAAAACTATTATAAGAACAGTATTTAAGGTACATATACTAAGCAATAAACAATTGCATGACGTGAGTATTGAAATAACACTTGACACAGCTATACAGTCTTATTAAATTTGTGAAATTCTTCTGTCCAGGTACTTGAAACAATTCGTGTCTATCTGTACATTTCTTCTCTTCAAATACTTGAAACAATTCTAATCCATCAGAACACTTCTTTTTTCTTGGTTCTTTAAAGTTCAAAATACATTTAACAATATTCTTCTGTGTTTTCATATTCTGTTCAACTCTGACTTTGAAAAATGTCATTTTAGGTTGCAATACAAACAATTTAAATTTAAACAAACTTGCTTGGTATAGTTAAAGATTCATTTGCTTCAGTTTGTTCAAAATGTCTCTCAGTTCATGAATATGTTTTGTCTTTGCCTTAAGCAACATACAACTGTTGTCTGTATAAGATTGTTTGTTTTTAATCTGTTCAAACAAGAAGTGTCCTAAGTCGACACTAAATCTTTCTTTTGATGAACATTTACGTTGTAAAACGATTGGAGAAGAAAACGTTGAATTCGAATGATCATGTATAAATTGTTCGAAGACATTGTCGAAATATTTCAGCTGTAAATATCTATTGTTCAAAGTTAGAAAATAAACACTTGAGTTGGCAAGTTTGTCACTTGTGAAAGTGATATTATTGTCTATAAATGTTGAAATGTCAGGAACATCATGAAATATTTCAATAACATTCTTCATGTAAATTCAATAAATCTTTCTTACTTTTCATTGTTAAGTGATTTTTTCAATGTTTTTGATAGATTCCGTTTGTTCGGATGTCACTGGTAATAGCTCATTTATATTTTCTTCATCTTCCTCTTGAATTATTTCTAAGCACGTAAAATTCTCTTCAAGTTCTCGAGTCATATTTACTTTATCTGTATCCTCGTTGTATTTTTTTTAGCAAGTACACATGAAATATTTTGATATGTTTGTTTATGTTGATTTCATAATTTACGTTTGAAATCTTTCCAATGATGGTAAATGAACCTTGCTGTGTATAAATCAGTTTGTTTCTCATGTCAGGTAACCATAATTTCACTATGTCTTCTTGTTCAAACTTTATGAGCTTTCTGTATTTATTTAATTTTCTTTCACTTTCAATATTGACTTTATCTTCTTGAGTTGTCTCACATGGCTTTATGACGGTAGTACTGGTATCAAAAACAAATATGTTCGAATCTATATTCGTTTGAATATCTTTGTAAGTACTTATTTTACTTTCTTTCAGAATCATTCCACTGTTGATGTATAAAGCGCCTATCCTTGACAGACGACCTTCAGTCTTTAAGTTAAATGTAGAAATGTTAAATTCATCAACATTTGAGTCATTTTGTCTGGTATATTTTCAACTGAACGATTAAGCAGCCTTTTTAGGAATCCACTGCTTACCTCATAAGTATGAGGAATGGGCTAGAAAAGGTGCCCTAAACATTGCCTGGCCCCATGAACCTGGCCAGTCTTCAGTTAAATAATTTTAACATAGGAGGCAAAACAAAGATGTCGCTGCAATTCAATGTTTCAGTAAAATTCCAAACTTAGGGTCGAAATTGTAATTAGGTTATAACTTTTCCATCAACATACATGGTTAACCTAGATTTAAAGCGTAACAAACTTAATGAATAAGCAACAACAACTTAAGATACCTTCGTCTTGCTTTGGCTAATTTAAATCTTAAAAGTTCTAATATTGTCAAACTGCAGGAGGCAACAGAATCCCATTAGTTTAATTTCATTGAATTTGAAAGAAATTCATGACAATGAGATTAATTTTTTAGTGTAATCACTACTAATTATTTGAGATAATTTTTGTATAATGATAAAATTGGCAATGCCAAAAATTTAAAGATTACGGTGAGTGCATCATTTCACATAACTATGCAAATCAAGTTGCGACCTGCATATTTTCCCGATTTTACTCCGATTTCTCTCTCAGAAGTACTTTCCTCTATTCCAGTAATGATAAAAAAGCGCCTGATTGGATCTTTAGAGCGCGTACTCGGGGCACCTCTGTAACTCTGCTCTACTCTAAAATCGCCACAGATGATAGCATTTGGCTTGCGGTCGTCTCCCATGCGTTATGAGTGTTTTTGACAGCATAAAAATTAATAAATAGAAGACATAGTGTTCAGCTTTGCGATCCTACACTTCTTAATAAGTGTTTTTCTTAGAGGGGGCGCAGGTGGATTTTTTAAAAGAAAAAAAAAAAAAGAAATGAGGGCGGTAGGCCAAAAAGGTTAAACACCACTGATTTGGATAGTTTGATGACAAGTGGGCATTGTTGGAGATGTGCCTAAATAAGAGAAAATTGTTTAGTTAATTTAAACAAATACAGACTTACTTTTTCTGTTTTGAGTTTTTTCAAGACTTTTATATCAGTTTGAGTTTTTCTCTTGCAGGGCATCATTGACAAGCTCTAAAAATAAATAAGAATTGGTTCAAATAAATGTTTTTACCAAACATACAAAGGCAGATTTCTTCTTATTCTTCTTCGTTCTCATTGTTATGTAGGAGGGTTCAGATCACTACACCAATATTTGAGATCAACTGCGCAGTGGTTTCCAAGTTAGGGAACTCTCCATATAGTTTTCGTTCTTTTCGGGTGTTTTGGGGCCATTGTCTTATACGGGCCTCTTGGTAAAGAGCGCAGACTTGGAGGACGTGGTCGGCATTATCTGTGACACTCCATATGGGCAGATGTCACTGGTTCCAATTTTGAGCTTCCGGTACATGTGTTGTCGCATTCTGTTGTGTCCTGTCCTAAGTCGAAAGATTAGTCGGTGATCTTGTCGAGACAGCTTATAGTAAGCATCATCTTTCTTGTGATATGGATGTGAGCTCGTCCATTTCTTATTTATTTTGTTTACAATTAATTTCTTTATTTCTTCGGGTAGAGTGCAGAGTTTATTTGTGAGTTAGTTCTCCCACTTATGGCAAGTGTATCAGCCTTCTCATTTCCTTCTAGTTGTACATGAGCTGGTACCCATTGAATAATAGTTATTTTTGTTGTTTTTGTTGAGTTTTGTCAGTGCTGTTCTGCGTTTTTAATGTAAGAGAAATAAGAGTTTTGCAAGCTTTGGAGGGTTGTTGTCGCATCGGTTAGTAAGACAATCTTACAGTGTGGGGAACTTGGATGATTTGCTAGCATGGTAGCAGCTAGTGTTAGTGCTTCCCTTTCTGCTCTGTGGCTGTCAGAGAGCTCTCCAATTGCAATGGTCCATTAAAGCAATAAGAGGGCTTTCGTCCCAGGGTGGAGATTCATTTTGGTGTATCGAGGATTCTAGAGTTATTTTTTCGAGTTCGTGTTTCTTTTGTATGCTTACAGATTCCTGTATGAAATTGGTCCTTTTGAGATGGTTTTTAGTGCAATTTCTTAGGTTTCCACTTTGGTGAATTGGGAGAGGATTTTTATTTCTCTTCTTTCATACCGAGAGATCAGGGCAACAGTTTCCTCCATAGTTCTTGTGGGTGTTGTTTTTATTGCTCATGTCATTATCGTTATACCTATATTTTGATCCTTGTCTATTTTTCGGATGAGCCCCAGGTAGATAACTGAAAGTATTTCTTTACCTTTGTTACCCAAATATGATTCTTTATCTTCAATTGTAAGCTATTACGTACAAAAATATGAGTACTTTGTAGGCCTTGTTGCAACTCATGTTTTACTTTTTTTTTCTCGTTCATTTCCAAATGTTAGCTCTAGTTATTGTAAACGTTTGTCGTTACAGTTTTGATCTGAGCTTTTCTCAGCCCTTTTCCTTTCCAACTATCCTGACAGGCTTGTCCTAAACAGTTGTCTGCACTTGATGTCGAGGTTGGAATCTAGTTGTGTCTCACGCGATAGTAATTTGTATGTTTATTTCAGGACAGGTGTCGAAAGAAATCGACATACATTACGACGTAAAGGAAGAAGAATTACTCGATACGTAAGATGCCACAGAAAATATCTTGTGATCTTTTCAGAAACAAAAAACAACTACTTGGTAAAACAAAATGCAATAATTACGACAAATTGATTTTTTTTTGTTATATTAAGTAAAGTGTTGCCATTGAGAATAAATACACGCGGAAAGTTTGAATTTAATCCCAGAATGCAAAGCGGAATAAACAAAGTGTAAGAGAATAAAACCTTGAGCGACTTTGTGTAAACTTGGTAAAAAAAAGTTCTCGTTGTAATACAAGTTAGCACATTATTAGATGTTACAATTAAACATGTTTGTTAATTTCTTTATGTGAAGTTTGCTGCAATGTACCGGATCAATAAGTTTTACAAAATGCACCTCAATTTATTTTAGACAACACGTTGAATTAAAAAATATATTAATTTATTGAAATTGTGAAGGAAGTCAGTTTAGATCAATAGCTCGTATCACAGGTCAGGGTTCAGTCCTTTATAACGTTGGGTTTCTAGTTTCATTGACATCCTTAAAACAAACTTGCCCCAGAGCTTCATTTTCTGAAATCCTGCCCTGGAGAGAGTTTTTTTTTTTCTTTTAATAAAAGCAAGCAGAAAATCTACATGTTAACTAAGTGTTCTCCACTCGTGATGAGGCTTAGTAGAGAAAGTAAAAGTAATGCACCTCTTTCAGAACTTGTGATCTGTGGGGCAACTGATGAGCGACGGTTAACGAGGGTGTCATGTGATAAGTATAACGACCAAACGCCTAAACTTTCCTCAAATAAAGTCAGGAGTTTAGTGTAACAAGCAATTAGATATTTCCCTCAACGTAAGGTTTCAATAATCCTAGATCCCAAATTTACACGATAAAAAGCTTGACTGCTTGTAATGAATATTAACTGGGAATTTCTATCTACTACAATAAAGAAGGCATACAGGCTGCCTGGTCGTGCGGTTAACACGCTGGAATACCATTTGGATTTATCGATGGTCTCGGGTTCAAACCCAGTCTGCTCCCATCCCCTGTCGTCCTGCAGGAGGTTTGGACTAAGAAGTAAACTATCTTCAACTCTGAAGGAACATCCGAAACATGTAAAACATTTTACAAACATAAATTGTTTTTTAGGGGGTCTCAATCTATAACCGCTACATTCACCCACTTTGAGAGAGCCTACATAGATCTTGATTTCTCAAATGATTATACTTAATATGTATACCTGACCAAATATGTCCAAACGATCATAGGTTACTGTCACATATGCCATTCTAGGTTTATCTGTATATTCCATATTTTATAAGAGCTTGTGTGCAAATAGAAATCTGGGTTTTTAACTGTGCCTCAGGATTTACCCGATAACTATTTTTAGATTGTCGTCTGACACATGTTTCAAATCTATTGGTTAGTTTAAATAAAAAGACATATTGGGTAGGTGGCGCGTTTACAAAGGCGCCCGGGAGTCTATGCAGAGTCGTTCTTGTGAGCAGATGTGTTTTTAATAGCTCTATATTTTAAAAGAAAGATGTCTAAGTTCTGCAATTCATGTTATTGAATCATATTTTGTACATAGCCGTACTTATGTTAAGTTTGAATAAAGTTCCAGTGTTTTAATTCAACGAAGTATTACTCATTTGAATCCTAGATTGTCTTGTTCAACATTCTTTTAAATCAAGATAGAATCCCGGCAGCACAAGACTGCTCTCCTATCAGATAGCAACTTCTTATAACACTCCAAGGAAAGTTATGACGTCATCTACTTCATCATCAACATAGTAGAATAGAATTTGTGACAGTTACTTTAAAAGACTGAAAGGATGTAAGAGTTTGTGCCCTGCATCTGAATCAGAAGTTAACAAAATATAAATGTGTTTAAGAAACAAAAGGTTTTCAACCCCTGGCCTATGTAATTACTAATATTTTGATTTCTGATTACTAAACTAAACATGCTAAAGTTTTCCCCATGTGGCCAAGATGTTAATAATTATTTTCTCAGCGATATATATCAGCTGTTAAAGTTTTAGGAAAATCATTACATTTGTTTTTAAGATTAGATGTCCGCCTACTCACCCTAGTTCCATGAAGGAGTGACTGGAATAGAAGAATTGTAAGTGCAAATGTTAATTTGAATTAGTGTTATTCATCTTTTTTTAAAGTGTGTCCTCCACGATAAGAGCATATATAAACGAAGAATTCTTAGCATCACATACAAGATTAAAAAAACGTATCTTTTACACCTTGTTCTTTAACATCTATAGGTCATCAGTTTCTGTTGCTCATGGTTAACGAGGATGTCACGCGACCAGCACAACGACAAACCACATTTACTTTTCCCCAATTAATGTCAGACTCATAGGCGTAAAATTAATGTCAGGACTCTTTGGCGTACTAAAAATTCCAAAGTTTAAAATAGTAGGGTGAAGTCCATTGTATTTAAGTATTAAACGCTTTACTACTTTGCCACTCGCCTTCAAAACGGTTTCTATAAAATCCTAAAAAAAATCGTTGCTTTTAATTTAAGCTGGGATAAAAATTAAGCGTATAAAATTTAAAGATGTATATGTAAAACTTACCAAGAAGTTAAATGTAACAGCAGTCAACAAAAGCTTGTCTATTGCCTTGATGTCATCTGAGACGAGCACCGAAAAGGGATGTAATCTAGTGTTAATAATAACAGTCTCTTTCAACTTGATAGTGCAATTGTCTTCTCCTGTATTATTTTGTTGTTCCAATATTTATTTGTTAAACTAGATTTTTTTAAGAGAGAACTAACAGTCTAAACTTTTTTTTCGTTGTTCCATTTTAAACTTCTGCATTTGAGAGTAATGTTTTAATCTACTTTAATTGATAGACAAATAAGGAATATATAGTTTCTTGGATGAGTTCAGGTCTAAATATAATACCATATATCTCCCGAAAAAAAAACAAAGTTGAATAGATTATAATTAAAAATGTTTTGATAAGCTACCTGTGTATGTATACATAATTCATTGTTGGTCTGATAAAATACGGTTAAATCATTCCAAAGATAAGGACTTAAGAGACGACTATGAGTTCCACTATAGAGACTAAATGCGTTGGGCCAGGACTGTCCCATTACGTTAAAAAAGGGAATGTCCCATTTCCATAAAAAAATCTTATCTTTTTATTGATTCAATTGATTTTTAGGGGGTGAGGGGTTGTTTACTGTTATTGGTACTAGCAAAAAGGAGAAACCCCTCAATTCTTCGAATTGACGATAGCTGAGCTGGTTTGATCCTATGTGACTCAAAACTAAAAGTCATTCTTCAAGGTACAGTGGAGGAATCAGGAAGAATAAATCGTCTTAGGTAAAGCTGACTGGACTGTAATAGACACTTTTTAATTAATAAGTCTAACACAATGAGTTCAGTTAATGATACTTTTATTGTACTCTATCTTTCAATGTAGCCTCTTGTTCTTCATTCTGACCTCCTTTACACACAGCCCTGACTTACACACTTTCTATGCTGTTCACTCAACCATGTACTCTGAAAGTCAACTCTCTTCATATACAGGCACACTTACTGCACTACTAGCCATTCAAAACACATACACTTACTATCACATGGACCACGTCAACGAATGGACTGACATCTACTTAGAAAAGTTGCTGGCTGGGAGATGTGGATAGAGATGCTTACGCAAACTGTCAGGGAAAGAAAGTCTGTTTATCCATTTCTTTTCGTCTTCTTATGTTGTCTTATCTTATACAGACGTTACTTTACTGTACTGATCTACTACGCTGATTTATTATAATCATATGTCACATGAGTCACATCTGGACGTTACCGCGATCACGTGACAACACTCTTAGAACAAAGTTCTTAGAACGCTTCTAACTTTGGTCTGTGTATCTTATACTTAGAAATATTTTAGCCACCATGTGGCACTGCTATTGTCTTATTTCTCTTATCTTATACATTACAGTTTTTTTTTTACAAGAGAAGATAAAATCCAACCCACGAGATCCCTTTGTAAATCTAAACGCTCAATAAATCTTATCTTATACATTACAGTTTTTTTACAAGAGAAGATAAAATCCATCCCACGAGATCCCTTTGTAAATCTAGACACTCAATAAATCTTTTCTGATACATTACTTTTTTTTTTTACAAGGGAAGATAAAAATCCATCCCACGAGATCCCTTTGTAAATCTAAACACTCAATAAATCTTTTCTGATACATTAATTTTTTTTTACAAGGGAAGATAAAACAATCCCACGGGATCCCTTTGTAAATCTAAGCACTCAATAAATTGTGATTGTTATCGTTTCGTAGGGTAGAAGCCAAGTTCAAGCGTCCTTAGCCTCTAGACCACGCTACCCACGCTTCATTCCAAAGATAAGAAACTAACAAATAGACTATGGAGTCCCACTGTAGAGACCAAAGGTCTTCGGCCAGAAGTGTCCATTACGTTAGAAAAGGAAATTCCCCATTTCCATAAAAATGATTTCTTATCTCGATTTGTTTAGAAGAGGGGTGTGTATTATATACTTTTTTTTTGGTAATTGCAAAAAGGAGAACTTCAATAATGTGATTAGAAGAAAACTAAGCTGGTTTGATCATAGTGTAAGACATAACTCACTGTCAAAAGTCATTCTTTAAGGTACAGTGGAGGGAGCACTAAGAAAAAGGTCGTCCATAGAAAAGTTGGCTGGACAACGTAAAAGAATGGACATGTCTCTTTTGCTCAGAACAGCTGCTGACCGGGGAAAAGTGGAGAAAATTGCTGACGCAAGAAAGTCAAAGGAACAGATGAGATGTATTGAGTCAGTTGATCCATTTCTTTTGATCTTATCTTAGCTTATCTTAAATATTACCGACGTTACTGTACAGTACTGATTTACTAAACTGACTCATTGTAATCATACGTCACATCTTGACGTTACTGCGCGATTTCTTGCATTTGTCACTGCAGAAACGCATTATCCTGACAAATACAGCTCATTAATCATAAGTAGATTTTGGGGCGAAGCCCCGACGCCAAAAGCGTTTTCTTGCATACAGTAACGCATTCTCCTGACTTCTACAGCTTATTATTTACCAATGGGTTTCGGGGCAAAGCCTCGACGCCAAAAAACGTTTTCTTGCATTCTCCACCGAAGAAACGCATTCTCCTGACCTAAAGCTCACCATTCATCCTATTAAAAAAGGACCTTTTCAATAATGTTGAAAAATATTCTAATAGCCTAATATCCATCCATAAAAATATCCATCGCCCCCTCCCCAACTCACCATATAGGCCAACATACTAGAGGGGGGAGGGCGAAATAATCTAAGAATAGGTAGAAATGTAAATAATTAGTATATATTATTAGCACAAGTAATAAGTTCGTATACCAAATGTGTGAATTCTAAACTAAAATTCGTCCGCTCCCCATCCGAAATTGGACCGCCCCCCCCCCCACACTCGAAAGCTTATTGGGGGGGGGCGAAATTGATGCCACCGCCCCCTCCAGACCCCACCATATCGACCAACATACTAGAGGGGGGGGCGAAATCATCTAAAAATATGTAGAAATATAAAATAATTAGTATATATTATTAACAAAAGTAATAAATTCATATACAATTGTATGAATTCTATACTAAAATTCGTCCGCCCCCCCTTGGGGTAATGTCGGCCGAGTGGGGGGGGGCAATCGCCCCTAACGCCCCTCCCTGGATCCGCCAGTGGTTACACGTGTCTTTTCCCTGTCTAAAATAGGTGAACGTGTAATATCACAATAATGTCAAACAAGACTGTTACAGATATGTATGTGTAACAGAACCGCTACTAAAATTGTTTTGTTTTCGTTCTGATCTATAGCTATCAGTTCTTCAAATACATTAATTATCAAATATCTTATAAAATTGAAGATCTAATCATGCATCTTAATCAATAACTTCCACTCTGCCAAGTCACTGGTTTTGCTGGCTGACTCAGGCTACACATTCCATGCTCTATCTCTATGGAAGAAGGTGTATTTGTACAAGTTTGTCCTAGCGAATAAAATTTGAAATGTGAGTGAATCGGTAAAAGTGAAGGTTTATTCCCTGGTTGAAGTTATAATGTTATAGTGATATATTTTTAGTTTACGTTTTAGTAAGCAAGTGAAGTGTTACGCTTTATAGAAGAGAAGAAAATAAAAGGAAAATTATAATGTCACCACCTCAAAGTTGGTGCCATTGGGTGGACACCCCAGTTTGTATATTATGAACTCAATTCACTACCATGTTGTGAGAATGTGAATACTTTTAATCATAGGTGAACAGTCAGTTGAGAGAGAAACTTTGAAGCAGTCACTAGTATGTAGTTGTTACAAGAAGTTGATTTGATAAAGTTGTTGATGATATTTGTATTGGACTTGTACATTTTTCAAAGCAAATTAATGTGAATACAACTAAGATGTTATGATGTTATGCTTCTACTTGTATATATGTTCTCATGAGCAAAGTAATGTAAACTCAAAGATAGTATTACAACTGACACATTTTTCTCAGTTAAATTTTTGTCTAAAGATTTTTTGAACTTTGCACAATTATTATTGGTTGAAAACACAATGTATTATTGAACTTGAACTATTACTACTTACATTTATGGAGAAATACTAAGTGAACATAAGGTACATGGACAATAAACACAATGAAGGATACTTATTATTTTGATTTGATGCTATTACATTTCATTAAATATTGTAATAATTAAAAGTGTACATATTTACTTGTGTTATTTTAATGCACTACAATTTTGCTTATGAAGATGCCAAACTTGATATTGAAGGAAGAATTTGTAAACAATGATTGTTAAGCCATTTGATCTTGAATTTTGACACATACATATATTTTGAATTATTCTTGCTTAACACTTGCATATTGAGACATGTATTTTTTGAACCAATTATTGTATATTGAGACTTATTTGTAACATTTTCTAATTATTTGTACATATTGATACATATTGGTGTCAAGCATTTTCTGACAATTTTGAATTATGAGTACACTATATTGTCAAAGATTTTTTCACACAGAGATATTAAGAATATATTGTAATTTTTTCACATTGTGACTGAGATTTGTCATTGAGAGTTGTCACACTTTACACATAAGATTATATTGGAGACTGCAAACATTGATATAAAATATTTAACTCAGAATGAGTATATTTTTGAATTGCCTACATGAATGTGTTATATTTTTGAGAGTTTTGCCAGTGTATGAATAATTTTTTTGAGACAAAATATAATTTGAGTGACATTTTGTTACATTTTGTTACATGGAGAATGATTTTCACATACATTATTTGAATTAGTACTCTGTAATTGTACATATATGAGATATCATTACGTTAATAGTTCCAATTGATCACTACGTATTATGTTGTCTAATTGAAAAAATTTTTTGTCAAAAATTTTTTAAAAGGGGGGTGATAGGTAATGTCACCACCTCAAAGTTGGTGCCATTGGGTGGACACCCCAGTTTGTATATTATGAACTCAATTCACTACCATGTTGTGAGAATGTGAATACTTTTAATCATAGGTGAACAGTCAGTTGAGAGAGAAACTTTGAAGCAGTCACTAGTATGTAGTTGTTACAAGAAGTTGATTTGATAAAGTTGTTTAAGATTTTGTAATGGACTGAAGTTATTTACTATGAGTTATTTGTGAATCATTCGTTTATGGATATTTGAATCATTCTGACGTTGTGTATCATTTTCTACAAGTGGTGTATATATTTGTACTTATTAAAGTATTATTTGTGTCTGCTATAAGACGAGTTATTTCCTCATTTTACAAGTGAAGTTAGTACGTATGGATTATATAGAGTATTGATCCTGACGAATCTACTATTAACAAGTTAATGAATGAACCCGCATGTCACCTCCACGCCTACAGTGAACGCAGTGCTACAGTAACATTCAAACATATATAAAACCGTGGTGACATATAATAATAAACAAAACGTATTACATGTTACTTCACATTTTATATATATTAAAATCTGGACCCAAGGCTCGATACTTGGGAACGGAAAATCCTCAGGAAAATCTATGGTGCCATACAGGATGAAACAGGGTGGAGGACACGCACCAACCATGAGATTTATCAACTATATGAGGACCCACCAATAGTGACTGAAATAAAGAAGAATAGACTACGTTGGGCAGGACACCTTGAAAGAATGCCAGACAACAGGGGAGCGAAGATCGTATACCGACAAAAACCAAAAGGCAGGCGACCCAAGGGCAGACCCCGAATGCGTTGGATTGATGATGTGGAGGCAGATCTGCAACAGCTTGGGGTTAGGGCATGGAGACGAAAGGCCCAGGAGAGATCCGAATGGAAGAATGTGTGCAAGCAGGCCAGAGCCCTCCAAGGGCTGTAGCGCCACTGGGATGGATGGATGGATGGACCCAAGGCTCGGCATTTAACTATAAATATAGTCAACATTTTCTATTTAAATAAAACTTTATTGAAGCTACTTTAAAAGTTGAAATAAATATTGCCAAATTGTATATTCTTCCACAAACAATGACATAGTAGTAAAACTTTTACAATCAAAGGTCTAGTGCAGGGGTCGGCAACCCGCGGCTCGCGAGCCACATACGGCTCTTTAGTTCCACACGTAATTATTATTTATTTTATCGAAACAATTTATAAAATAGTTCTGAATTGTTTAACGAGGATTAAGCACAGATTCTATCTCTCAGCCACTTGAACTAGCTTCTCACCACACCCCTCCATACGCGTCGTCAATATAATCGGTCCGTCAGAAGTTCTCAAATGACGCCATCGTCGGATGCTTCTATAATGGTTTCAATCCACTTTCGATGAAAGACGAATTGGCGTCTTCACTACGTGCTTTGGCTGTGACTGAAAGTTTCTTGTTGCAAGTAAATGAGCTAGAAGCGATTATTTTCTCAAACTTAGAAGCAATCTACAAGTAATGCTATTTGGGCAAGCATTGTGGTACCACTAGAAATTGCACAAAAAGGCAAACCATTTACAGATAGTGAGTATGTCAAAGACGGCTTTCTACGTGCATCTGAAGAACTGTTGCGTGATTTCAAAAACAAACCAAAGATCTTGAAAAAAAGTTCAGATTTGTTACTATCCGTTAAAACAGTACAAGATAGAATATTTAAAATGTCTTCAAGTGGAAGATATTCAACTTTCTTTTGTCCTATCACTTCCTTGTCTAGCAACATAAAGACATGGGACCCGTTGCCTATTTTGTCACGTATAGGTCTTCTTAAGATCCAGAAGAAGAACTTCAAGGATTGTTACCGCTCTCCAGACAAACTGGGGGGAAAGATATAGTGCATACAAAAATATATTGAAAACATTAAGATCGATTTAAATAAAATTGTTTCAATAGCAACTGATTGAGCAAGAAAAATGACTGGAAAAAATAAAGGGGCGACAACGATTTCTTCGAAGCAAAATAAATCATGAAATTCTTACGTTCAACCAAGAAGCACTTTGTGCCCAAAACAATTCGAACCAAATAATTAAGGTAATGAATTTAGTAATATAGATCAGATATGTCGGGGATAACTGCAATCAGACATGCCGGTCTTTTATAGTTTCTGAAACGATGCCATTTGAAACTTTTGCTCACGATGAGGCTACAGCGGGTGCGAAAGATCTAGGTGTGACAGATGCACAGACGGACATTGTACATAAAGCCTATTGCGACTTTTTCCTTTACGGGAGCCACTAAAAAGAGTAATTTAAAGAATATTTAGCGACGGTACTATTTCATATTTGAAGATTTAGTTCTGCATGCTTATTGTGCGTGACAGACGGAGAGACAGACAATTTACACAAAACCAATTGCGGCTTTTCACCTTACAGGAGCCACAAAAAGAGTATTCAGAATAGTTAGAAACGATATATATTTGACGATTTTACTGCTGCATGTTATTGTATTTTCTATATTTCATTTTCAGCAGCTGGCAACTCCAAATTCAGTTATTCTAAACATTATTTATTATTATATTATCATTCTGACTTACACATTAACTGTCTATAAACATGTCTTTTAGTGTCATAAAGTCTGCTTGAGATAACCCGGCTTTACAGATAGTAAACATGCATTGATTTGTGATCACTCTAATCAGAAGATTAGTTTTAGCCCTGCTTGAAAAGATAATATGCTAATAAATATGGTTTAAAATACTGAATTTCAAGTTGGCAGCTGCTGAATATAAATCAGCAATCAATTTTTTAACTCTTTCTCTCCTAACTGACGATACCAACGTTGATTCTACCAGAATGTGGTAAATAATTACGGACAGAAAGAGTTAAGTTTCTGGAAAGGGGAAGAGCCACTATTGGTTTTGAGTGAAACATCCGTCTGATCGTCTTTCACACTGAAAAAAAGTAGAATAGAAATTATGTGGCTTGCAAAGTTAAGGTGCAAAGGACACTACTTCTTATTTTAAAATTAGTTACTCAAAGCGTTTTTGTTTTCATAAAAATACATCAATTGTGTTAAGAAACTTTTTTTCTTTTCTATGGTCAGTCGGGGCCGCATCTGATTTTAGGTCATAACACAAACTTTTTTTGTAATTTTGCTAAGATCTTAACGTTTTGTAAAAGTTCGTAATCACTAAGAGCTGAAGAGCTTAGATTAATTTAATGAATCACAATACGTAAAACGCGAAACATGATTCGTGATACTTAAACTACAAAGATTGAATCATTAATCAAAAAGAGTGAATTATTAATGATGAAAAGTGAAACATAAAGTAACAAGTAATGAATCTTTAATCATCAAGAGTAAATCATTAAACATAAAAAGTGAAAAGCTAATCACGAAGAGCTAATCAATAATCATGAATAATGAAATCATTAAACAGGATTAGTAAATAATCAGTTAAGAATAATGAGTACGTAAACATAACCAATTAATCATTAGCCGTGTAGAATAAATTAATTATGAAGAGGGAACCGTAAATAATAATAAAAAAATGAAAGAAATAGCGAATCATTTATAATAACTTTATAATAATCATAAAAAGTGAAGCATTAACCAAGAATAATGAATCACTAATCACGAAGAGTGAATCAATAATCTTAAAAGGAGATTTAATAACCATGTGTTGGTGTAGAAGGATAAATTAAAAAACCTGTGTGTTTACCGAAAAAAAAATGATTTGCCTAATTTTAGAACAGCATCCCAAGTAATGCCCAGGGATCAGTCCTATTTCAGTTAAGTTTCAGTTTCAGTTCCTATATTCAGTTAAGAATAATGAGTACGTAATTATAACCAATTAATCATGTAGAATGAATAAATTATGAAGATCGAATTAATCATAAAGCGGGAACCGTTATTAATATAAAATGAATGAAATAGCGAATCATTTATAATGAATCATAATCATAAAAAATAAAGCAATAAACAAGAAGAGCGAAGAAGAAACAATATATAAACCTGTGTGTTAACAGTTGTAATTAACCCTGCAAAATTCTCTCCGAAGTGTTCACTCTGAATAGAGTTTAATGATTAAAAAAAAAGATTTGCCTAATTTCGGAACAGCATCCCAAGTAATGCCCAGTGGCCCAGTCCTATTTTGACCTCAGGGCCATAAAAGTTTAAGAACAGTTTGATTCGCCTCATTAGGAACCAATCTCCGCAGCCTTTAAAGCCTCTTCGTGGGCATACGTTTCAAAGATCCTGATGCCATCGTGTCAGGGACTGAAAATTAACGAAATATGCAATCATCTATAACAATTTCATGTATTTAAAACAATATGTCACCCAAATGTGTGTCCCTGACATTTGAGCTATTACTCTGGAAGTCAAGTACGCTAAAATAAACTTCAATCTTGCCAACTAGATAAAAATCAAAGCTTTAAAATCTGATTCTTTTGGTGCTAAACTAAAAAAAACCATAGATTATCAGTACATTCTTTCTTTTGTACGCCGGAAACACAAAAAATATTGCTTTTTATTTAACTGCCTCCGCCTACAGAAATTTCAAATAATCGAGTGACCTTAAAATTGTAAAAGAAAAAAAATATTTTTTTTTTGACTTTCTTGAGATCGATGTACACATGGAATCCTCGTTGAGTTTCTTTTATTCCTTTCTTTATTTAAAAAAATGACTATTTTTTTTTTACTCAAAGATCACCGCCAATGAAAATTTCGTCCTCCTGAGGCACCGCCACTTGTTTTGTGTAATGCTGTAAATAAGCTCTCAATACTTGATTTGAAGGAAGAATCATCCACACATAGTTTACAACATACACAGGAAACCATGAAGTTAGAAGTCAATACCGCGGCCTGTCTGGGTCTCCTGCTTTTCTTTACATTCGCCATACACGGTATTTTTTGTTTCTGTGTTTTTTATCTCTGCAAAATGTTATGATTTTTTAATTTGTATATATTTATAAAAACACAACGCCGGCCTTATGTC
>JADKLZ010000130.1:228908-248044 GCA_021533235.1 Biomphalaria straminea | reverse complement strand
AACATTGGTAGCCCAATAAAGAAAACTTAGGCTGGCCAATAAAGAAAACATTGGTAGCCCAATAAAGAAAACGTAGGCTGGCCAATAAAGAAAACATTGGTAGCCCAATAAAGAAAACTTAGGCTGGCCAAGAAAGAAAACTTAGGCTGGCCAATAAAGAAACCATTGGTAGCCCAATAGAGAAAACTTACGCTGGCCAATAAAGAAAACATTTTTAGCCCAATAATAAAAACTACCAATGATCAATCACTGGAATGGAGTCCCCCTTCGTAGGGCACACCTTGCGTATTTTGACAATCAGTATCATAGGCGAGCAATGAAGTGAGATTCGAAAAAAAAAAGGCTGGCCAATAAAGAAAACTTAAGCTGGCCAATAAAGAAAACATTGGTAGCCCAATAAAGAGAACTTAGGCTGGCCAATAAAGATAACTTAGGCTGGCCAATAAAGAGAACTTAGGCTGGCCAATAAAGAAAACTTAGGCTGGCCAATAATAAAAACTACCAATGAACAATCCCTGAAATGGAGTCCCCCTTCGTTGGACACACCTTGCTTATTTCGACAATCAGTATCATAGGCGAGCAATGAAGTGAGATCCTAGAGAAAAAGATACGAAGTCCTAGAAGCAAACGTTGACGTGAACTAGAGGCAGACACCTGAAAGTTTGGTTACACCTGGAACAAGATAACATGGATAGGATGACCTAAGACAGAGGACTATGGAAATATAATGTTGGAGCTCCATACTCCAACAGGGGTGAAGGGCTGGCAAATAAGTAAATAATAATAGGCCTATATTTCTATAAAAAATATAAGCAGATGTCATAATATAAAAGTGATACTAATGTGATTAATAAACATGCGACTTTAAACAACATCTCATCAAAATGAATCTTAAAAATGAATCTTAAAATTTGAACGTAATATATAATCGTCAATCTATTTATGACATTATTGAGGATTTTTGTTAGAAAATATTTGAATACACATACATTGCACACATTCTCTTGACTTGAATGATTCAATTTTAAATACTAAGACTATTTTATTGGTACTTACGGAAATTTATTGTGATTACAATGACTTTTTTCTCATATAATGGCAACACAACAGAAACATTCACATAAATACAACAGACACAACATACACTTCTATACAACAGACACAACATAAAGAGTTCATTCAACGACTACATGCAGCCATCTAGATGCTTTTCATGTTCCGTGATCAATGAGTGGCGGTGATAGAGTCTGACCGAGTGAGGTACGAACGAGTTTTTGTACCGCTCCGTTATTGCTTTGATAGACAGCAGTCGTCCACTTCACGACGACCTGACGTAGTTCTGATGAAGCGGTAGGCCATTGTCTTCCAAGATTTTTCCGACTTTTCTTAGACACTTTTGTTCAAAGAGTTTCTTTTAAATGTGGTAATGTTGTGAGTGTAATTTTTTATGCCCTTTTTATGATTCCTTCTAGACGTCGCAACAGTTTGTATGAGGCGTTGCATCACCAACTAATTATTCCGTTTGTTAGCATATTTTATATAGTCGCATCGTAAAAAGTATATATTTTAGCTTGGGTTATTTTTACTATAGCTAGCAGGCCATCATAGGGTCCAATCGCTGTAGTAACCCTGTCTTTAATTTCTTGGTTTGTGATGCGGTCTATATGTGATATCTAGAATCCTTCTGTAGCATCTTAATTCCATTGCTAGGATCCTCTCTTCTATCTCTGCAATCAGCTGACTGGCTGTAGAGTTGAAATCAACCTTTAGGAAAAGAAATATTAGTTGTTTATTGAGTGTTTATGTTTTGATTGATTACTTGATACTACTTAAGTAATCCGAAAAAATCAATTTTAGATATCAGTCTACTTTTGTAAGTTCTAGTAGACATCAGTCTACCTTTGTTAGTTCTAAGACTAAGTCAGCTTTATTGATCCTTATTCAAATTTGTTATGATTAAAAGGACTTTTTTCTCACACACAACATGTATGTTTGTATGTTTCATACACATAAATACAACAGACACGACATAAAGAGTTTATTCAGTGACTACACACATGCATCTTGTTCATTATCATGTTTCTACGAGTGGGTTTGATATAGTCTTATCGAGTTAGGAGCGAACGAGTTTTTGTATTTCTCTATTTCTTTGTTTTTGTCTTGATTGACAGAAGTCGATCACTTGGCATCGACTTGACGTAATTATGATAGAGGAGTTGGCTGTTGTCCTTCAAGATTTTTCCAATTTTTTTGAGATTTGTTCAAAAGGTTCGTTTAAATATAGCAGTGTTGTGCGTGTGATTTTAGGTGTGTTCAAAAGTTTCGTTTAAATATAGCAGTGTTGTGCGTGTGATTTTAGATGTGTTGCTGCTAGCCTCGTCGGTGATCTCTCACCGCAGGGCAGGACCCGACTCGTATTTATTATGGGCTTTGCGGACCTAGCCTTGCACTGCTCTCTTAAGGTGTGAGAGAAGCCACATGGCGGTTTTCGATTGGGGCTTACGGTGCCCGCCGTCGTTGTCCAACAAAATTCAATACTGACAAGCTGGAAAGATTTCCTGTTGCAAACACTAGATCCAAAAGTGTGTAAATGATGTTAAAAGAAATCAATTTGTCCTGCAACTATTGAGTTCAAAAACTCTTCTTGGACCCCCGGAACGTCTTCAATGTCGCAGTTATTAAATTGAATAGTCAAGTTTATCACATTTAAATAATGCCGCGTTTAACACTTTTTGATGACGTCATTATCTGTATTTGTACTAGGTAATTTCCCTTTGTGCGCTTGTCATCTTTTCTGGTGACGTAGTGCTCAAGAGCTACGATTGACGTCTGCTTGTCTCTCTCTTCTCCATCTTGCGATCTAGAGACAAGACGTGGTTCTAGGAGCTCTTGAATTATTCTTTGAACATAATACTGGATAGCCTTATTGTTGTTGCTTGATTGATTCTTGAATTGGATTATCTTGACCCCTGTTTAGGGTGAGTTTTAGTTTCTCAGTGAATAGTTATTTCTATTCGATTTGATAGCATTTCATAATTGTAATATTTTATTTGTAGATCAGAAGTCTTTTATTTTTCTACAGGGTCTTAGACTTTGGTGTTGGATCTTAGATCTTAAGTCTTAGGTTCTTGTTTTGGATCTTGGCTTTTAGATTTCGTCTAAGCCTAAGGTTCTTTACATAGTGTTCTGTTGCAAGTCTGAGGGTACAGATTCCAGACTGTGGGATTCTTTGTCAGACCTATTGAAGTTCTAAGAAGAGTGATGTTATGAACTGCTGAGCTGTTTGTTGTTATGAACTCTGATGCTGACTGTTGGTGGCATCGCAATTGAAGGACAGATCTATATGTGTGTTGAGGAGTATTAGATCTATAAATTATTCAAGGTGATTACATCATTTCACTTTATATTTTTATTATTGTATGTGTGTATAGCATATTATTTCCACTTATTTGATTATCATTATCATTGATTCAAACACCATTTCATAGTACATAGTTCACTAGAATAAATTCTTTAATTTTATTTAAATCATCATACACATTGTTTATTATTTTATATATATATATAATTGAGTGTGTATGGTGTGACTGTCGGGCTGAACTTGGGCCTAAAATTATTACAAGTTACCTAGACACATTTGCACATACATAAAAACAGTAATACTTGATAGTAACTCAACAAAGACCTGACAGTCAGTGCCTGAGATATCTGCAGTGTCATTACTAAAACCCAGAAAATGCAAATAATTCATGATGCTACAGCCCGTATTTTTTGGTCTATTCCAGTCGCCAGTGCTCCATTGAACCAAATCCACGTTTTGACTTCGACGATTGCATGTGAAGAACTTTCTTGTATCTCGTCTATTGTAGTCTGCTGGACATGTTTAACATATTATTTTATCGGGCGCTGATACCGACTGGAACTCCGCAAGACTCTTTTGTTCAAAGAAAATTAAACATTTGTTACATCGAAAGATCATTGGCAAATTAATTAATTAGACCTGAACTAAATATTTTTCCTTTTTCAAATTCTTGTGTGATTAAAGAGGCTAATCCTTTGTACTTTCACACTTCTTTCTACTACTAATATGAATGACATCTGCAACTAAGGACTTTCATTTAATGCTCGGTTAGCCATCTACTACTACATTAACCAGTGGAAGCACTACATGTTCAGCTGCGACTTAGAAGTTAATTGATTTGGTGGTGCAAAAAAAATACTAAAATTTGACTGCTCAGAATGTTATCTGAATATTAGTAAATGTTTAATGTTTAAATAATTAAAGTATATTAAGTAGGAGATGTCATTTTATCTTCTAATAAGAACTTGTTAAATGTAGACGGCTTTTGTGGGGCGCGTATGCAACAATATGTGTCAAATCTGTTGATAAAACCCATGTAAAACATCTCGGATAGTGTGATTCTTCTGAACTTTTTGTCTCATAATAGTCGAATTTTTTAGTCTATTACAATTTATTATAGTGACGACTTATGTATGAGACCTCTTAACACGAAGAATATTTTTGAAAAAAGATCACGCCTAATAGTACTATTACAGAAGTTCGTGTGCAATATGTACCTAGAATGTCCGTCCCATAATACTATTGGCCTGGGCTGCAAAGTATTTGTTTTATGAAAAAATCAAATGAAACTAATACATTACATTAAGCCTAAAAACTTAATTTCATTATTACATAATTTCATATCATCGAACCGAGCCGAACCCGAACTTTGAATCTGACCGAACCGAACCGAACCCGAACTTAAATCTGACCGAACCAAACAGAACCCGAACTTTAAAAGATGGGTTCGATTCCCATCTCTAAATTTGTAATATTTAGATCACATTTAACTGCTTTGTAATGTGAAGAGTTTCACTTTGCAATCACGAAGTCTGTATGACATGTATTTCTTATTATCAAATGTAAAACTATGAAATATTTACTTTTTTTAGGTAGATAAATAATGATAAAATTAAGTGTCCTTTAGGCTGACAATAGTAATCCAGTTTTGATACTTAACTTTCGACGACTTAGTATTTAGGTCTAGCAATTAAGTATTGATGAACGAAGTTTATTTATATAGACGCTCCCTCCTATCACAGAGACACACACACTTTCAAAAATAGTCTAAATAAACAAATAAATCTATACGAGGAACCAAAAGTATTGTCCAATTAACACAATTAGGCAACGCATACATTAGAGTCGCCTCAGACCATCAAAGATAGGACAGGGGTCGGCAACCCGCGGCTCGCGAGCCGCATGCGGCTCTTTGGATGTGAAGTTGCGGCTCTTTAGTTCCATACGCAAATATTATTTATCTTATAGAAAAGAAAAAAAATGGAAAAGTTCGAATTGTTAAATTTGCATTAGGCACCGAAAAACCTCTCAGCCACCTGTACTCTCTTTTCACCACACCCCTTCCCCATTACACGCGTTGTCACTGTTGTCAGCCCATCTGAAACTCTCGGTAGTTTCGGATGTTTCTAAGTAGGTTTTAATTCGCTTTCAACGCAAGACGAATTGGCATCTTCAGCACTCGCTTTGGCTGGGAATGGACGTATAGGTTGTTGTTTCAAGTAAATGAATTAGAAGCAAATTATCTTCTTAAAGTTAGAAGCCATGTACAAGTAATGCTAATATGGAGGTACGACTAGAAATTGCATAAAAAGGCAAACCATTTATAAATGTCAAAGACTGCTCCCTTCGTGTGCATCTGAAGAACTGTTTCGTGATTTCAAAACAAACCAGAAATCTTGAGACCAAAAAACAACAACAAAGATTTGCCACTATCTTCTAAAACAGTACAAGATAGAATAGCTAACATGTCTTCAAATGTAACATATTTGCAGGTGAAAGATGCGGCTCTGTAGATCTGAAGAACTGTTTCGTGATTTCAAAACAAACCAGAAATCTTAAGACAAAAAAAAAACAACAACAAAGATTTGCCACTATCTTCTAAAACAGTACAAGATAGAATAGCTAACATATCTTCAAATGTAACATATTTGCAGGTGAAAGATATTCAACTTTCTTCCATCTTATCACTTACTATAGATGAGTCTTGCGATATAAAGACACGGCACAAATTGCCCATACGGTCAGTCTTTCAAAAAAAAAACTTGAAAACATTAAGCTCGTTTTCAATAAAATCGTTTCAATAGCAACCGAAGAGGCCACAAGCTTGACAGGAGCAAATAAAGGGGCAACAACCATTCTTCTGAGCAAAATTAATCATGAAAATGTTACATTTCACTGAATAATAAACCAAAGCAAGAAACACTTTGTGCAAATGTTCCTACTGCACAAAAAGACAGAAATCTGGTAATCAAGATTGTTAACAGCACCTTGTCAAAAGCATTCTACCATAGTCAGTTAAAATAATTATTAAAGGAAATAGAGACTGTTTCTTCCTAATAAAGTGCAATGTCTCTCCAAAGGTTTATACCTTTTGCTTTGTGCTTGAATGAAATATATAAACTTCATCGCCCTGAATTAGAGTACAACAAATGGTTGCAAAAAAGTTACTTTATGATGGATATAAAACGAAATTAAATGAGCTGAATCTACAACTGCAAAGAAAATAAAACCCAGTCTATATTTTGATAAAAGAATTCGTTTTGTTTTAAAGAAAAAATATTTTTGCAGAAGATATTCAGAGCGGCAAGGTACTTCATTTTCAATGTCTACAACATAATCGTGTTAAAATAAGTGCAACTTTTGACATGGGTTACTTCAGCACAGTTGTAAAAAAAATATATAAGATGAATTTCTTGATAGGTCTGAGCAGTGAAAAGCCAACCCTTCTAGGATTCCAAGTAAATGCTCTCAACACAAATAGTAACAAAATCCACATTAATAATTTTGGAATTGATGCTGGATCTCTAGAAATTCAATCGATCAATTAAAAAAGTTTTGTGGGGTGGAAAATGTATAGAGTTACAAATCAAGTTGGAAGAATTTGGAGGTCCAGAAATGATGTACGTAACAAAAGTGGACAGCTTTCAAAGGAATGCCTAGAGGTGATGTGTTGATTAGTAATCCAGATTGCTACAGTCTAGTGAAGAAGTTTGTAGTAGGAGTGCTGGCTATCTTTAGATCGACATATTCGTGAGAGAAAGCGTTCTCCTGCACAAATATAATTAAAAGTAATGTAAGAAGCCAACTAACAATCAAAATTTAGAGTTGTTTTCGAAACTAAAAACAAGCTATGAGCTAAATGTATCCTAACTTTCTAAAACCATGCAAAGCCATCGGTCTTCTTCAATTAGTTTGTCCTATTGTTTGTTATTCAAGTATAAGTTAGTATTGTGAATAAATTTTTAACTGTTTTTTTGTTTCCTAAATTATTTTTTTGGGGGGTGAAAAACACTACTTATTTAGGAATAAACCTTTTTTTTTTCATTAAAAAGTGTGTAAGTACTATTTATAGTTCCCAAGAAAAAAAGATGTTGCGGCTCTTTAAAAAAAATTAAATTTGTAAATTGTAATTTTTGGCTCTTTCGACTCAAAAGGTTGCCGACCCCTGAGATAGGATAATGTTTAAAGCTTTACCCTCAGTTTAGAAACCTCATTCCACAGTTCACTCCCCTTATGGACTATTAACCAATTGAGCTGCTCTGTTAAATGTTCTACCACAATATGCAGATGCGACAATGATACAATAGGGAATAAGGACATTATTTTAATTATTAGTACCACACAGGATCTGTATACATTCTTTCTCCATTATTTGGTTTTGATAGGATCTCACTCTTTCCGAAAATATTGAAAGCTGCCTTTGTAGATCACATCGGGGGCCGATTTTGAGTTTGTGTCTTTACATAAACTGTCTTTATAACTTTGCTTTATATATATGTATATATGTATATGCATTTTACGTCTCGAGAGACGATCTTTTCCCCTTGCAAGCTCTTGTGTGACTAAAGAGGCCGATCCTTGATACACAGCTGCGATCGCAAGTTGGGCATATGTAGTCATCAGGCACCGCCATTGCATTTTCACCCTTCTTTCTGCTTCTGTTGTGTATTGCATCTTCTGTAATCAAAGACCCTTCATTTATGCTCTCTCTCAATGTGGATCTAGTGCCACCTCTTCCCAGTTGCTGGTGTCGATCTTAAAGAGCTTCATGTCCCGTTTGCATACATCTGTGTAACGTAAGAGTGGGCGACCAACGGCTCTTCTGCCTTCTATTAGATCGCCATACAGAATATTCTGTGGGAGTCGACCTACTGGCATTCTGCGAACGTGGTCAAGCCAGCCAAGGCGTCTGCTGCTGATAACAGAGCGGATGTCCTGGCTACCTGCTCTTTGTATCACTTCCTCATTGGTTATCCTATCCTGCCACCTTATTTTAAAGATCCGCCTTAGGCATCGGAGGTGGAAGACATTCAGCTTTTTTTTCCTGCCATGAGTAGGTTGACCACGTTTCACTTCCGTATAGCAAGGTGCTCAATACACAGGGACAACATATTGCTGACTAATAGAACTAAAGCTCTAGTCTATATATATATATATATAAGTCCAGTTCCATGACTTTATGTTTGAGTAAGTCAACCTGTTGAAATTGGTGGATGCTTTCTTTAGTTTTTGTCACCATATTGGAAATCCGCCAAATCTTTATCTTTTGTTTGGTTCTCAGTGTGTGTTGCAAAAGGTATTACATTGTATTCGGTACATTGTTTGATTTCCTTCCATTTACAATGTTTTTGGATAATAAAATAGATAATAAAATAATCAGATTCTTAATGTCTATCATTTGTCATTACGTCATACCAGACATTCAAGGTGATTCACCCAGACTTCAGTGACATGCGCAGTATGTAGCCAAAAGTTTCTGGCTCAGACTTGAACAGTTCTATTTCCACTCGCTATTCACGAGTCAAAACACAAACTTAGCTCAAAGGTACGAAGTACATTGCGTTGTCCATCGTGAACAAGCCTGTTCTAAAGGTTGAAATATGTCTCAAGTTCGGACATCACTCCCTAAATTTATCAGGATACAACAATTTTTAGAGCTTATATTACCCATATATTTAATTATTTTATTTTTTATTTTTTTTTACATTATTTTACTATACAAACAACATTTAAAGTATATATATATATATATATATGTTTTATTTTTTTAACTACATAAATAAACCATTCTGCGTGTGGTGGGTGAGATCTACAGTTCTCTCTGCCACCAGCTAGTAAAGAATATCACAAATCATTTAAGGGACGGCCAGCTACAAATACATTCATGCAGCTACGTTAGAGGCTTGCCGCTTCCTTAAGTTATGAGAAAGTCGACTTAACAAAGTAGTAAATGAAATGCGTTAGGATAGTGATGCCCAAAATACGGCCCTCGGGCTACGTCCGGCCCGCGACTTGGCTCTATCCGGCCCGCTGAAAAACGGCACAAAGTGTAGAAAATCCATTGTCCACAAAAAGTTACAAAATATCTTACCCTATTTTAGGGTAAATGGATTGGCAACATTTCATTTTGTATTTTGTGGAAAGAAAGAGTGGCTGTTTTTTTAAGGACATAAAATAAAACAGATTTATGAAATCGCACAAATAAATAATGCGGCATTTTTGGTTTCTGACGAGATTGTAAAATGACACTTAAACTGAAGAATTTATAATATTTACATAAAGAGAAGAAGAATAGTCGGCTGTAAGGTTATTTTCTGTAACTGCTGACGAGCCTCACGACATATCTGATAACTCGCAAAATCTTGGTATTTATTGGCGATAACAATAATAGTTTTGAAATCAGAGTAGAAGTCGCTATTAGGAGCATGCATGGGATCATCAGTGGCGAAAAAACTATCAAAGAAGTTTCAACCATCACATAAACTCTTTTTCCCTTCTAGAATGTGAGTGACTATTGAGGGTGCCACAAGTATGGTTGACAGCAACAGTTATTATAAAGGTTGTCCAGTCAAATGGAACCGAGCCTCTGTAATTTCGTTCACCAACAACATGAAACATTTATTAGTGAGAACAAACCTTTTCAGTGATGAATCTTGAGAAACCAAAGTTACATTATCGTCTCAAGGAAAAACATCTAAAGTCTAGATACATTGCATTGACTTCGAGTCTTATCTACGTTTAGGATAATCTTCTAGTGAATTAATGTAAATACTAGATTCAAACGTCACTGCTTTAGGAAGCTAATGTACCTAAATACAAAACACGATTATTAGTTAAAAAGAATAACATATATTAATAGGTCCTCATATTTAATTGGAAACACAAAATGCAGTATACTGGGAAATTGTATGTTTTTCTATTGCGAAAATTCATGTACGTATTAAATTTTTTAAGTTAAAATATTTGATGATAAAGAAAACTGTATTGGAGTTACAATAAAAATATAAATATATAATAAGATTTTCTTATCACATTCAGTTTAGAGAATTTATACATAAATTAAAATCCAATTTTTTTGAACGCTCAAACATTTGATTTGGGCTTAGAAAATATCATCAAAACAATTGATTCTTTACAATTAATCAAACGACCTGTCCCACTATCCAAACCCCGCTTACCGATTTATTTCATACTATTGTTGTGAAACTAATAGTGAATACATGTAGTGGAAATAACAGCCTGGGCATCAGGTCGGAACGAGCTCCCTAAAAGTTTCCTTCTCATCACGAAGCTGATAAAATAACGGCGGGTACCTGGTAAACGTTTAGAACAGCGACATCACATTTCTACCAAAGTGAGTGTTATAGGCTACTTAGTCTTTTTGGGGATGATTCTCAAAGACTTGAACATGTTTGTGTGTTACTGCCAATAAGCAAAGTCTTGGGATTCTTTTAAATTTATCATTATGTTGTCAGGTAAAAGAAATAATTGTGCAAAATTTTAACTTGATCCGAAATTGGGTGTCGGAGAAATAACGTGTACAAACCTTTGTTGACCAGTCAGACAGAGTGAGTTGATATACGCTTTGTAAAAATATATTCTTTCAAAATCACAAGCGTACAATTACAAGAGACTTACTTGTCAATAGACTGTATTTCATATATACATGTTGTATTGTTACATCTTTATCTTTATTTAAAACACTGTAGATTTACATACAAAGCAATATATTAAAATTTAATTATATCTAGACAAATGTATCTTTACTCTGCTTTCTAAAGTAAAGAATTTCACTTAGCAGTCATGAAGTGTGTCTGACATATATTTCTTGTTATCAAGTGGAATACTATAAGGTGATTGCTTTTATTAAGTAGATAAACATAAGTTTATAAAATATTGATACAATTTTGAATTGTAATCGTCAGGTCTAGATTTTTAGTGCAGATGAGCGAAATAATACATTTAGACTCACCCCCATTACATTGAAACACACACACACATCTAAAAAGAGCTTAATTAAACAAATGTATCAATGAAAAGAACTAAAAATATGACTCATTTAACACAATTAGGCAACGCATTAGCCATTGTCTCCTCAAACGTGCCCTACGACATCATTGCCCAACTCCTCAAATTCCTCCCTTAGCACCTTATCCATTTTTCTCCCATGATAATAATTGTATTAGTTTAGCGTTGTAAGCCAAATTTATGTAAGCCCTTTAAGAAAAGATAGGTAACAAAATTAAAAGTTTAGAGGCAATGTATGTCTTGATGTCCTTCTTGCATGTGTTGTCTGAACTTGTTCAAAAAAAATCTTAACTATGCTATAGATTGTATTGCCTAACTTTATATGACTAGTATATATTGCTGGCCTTAACTATTCTATAGATTGTATTGCCTAACTTTATGTGACTAGTATATATTGCTGGCCTTAACTATTCTATAGATTGTATTGCCTAACTTTATAAGACTAGTATATACTGCTGGCCTAAACTATGCTATAGATTGTATTGCCTAACTTTATATGACTAGTATATATTGCTGGCCTTAGGGCACTGCAACCTATGCGGCCGCAGTTGACCCAACACTTTCAAAGGCCCCCCACTAACTCTATTTATAAATTATTTAATGTAATCATTACAGCTCATAACAGGGTTTTAGCGGTCATTTAATTTCCAAGGAGATCATGGAGGTCTCTTGAAAACGCAATTCAAACGAAATAATATCCTGTAGACTCAAAACATGTTCTGAACAATAAACAAAATTGTAATTTCGTGGGTGTCATTTAATACGGAAAAAGTCATTCCTACTCGCCATTGAAAAGAAACGTCATTGTCGGCTTTCATTTAATAAAATAATGGGGTGAATTTTAACCAATACACTAAATTCAAATACTTAACTTAATGTAATAGTCAATGAGATTTAAAATATAGAATAAATATTTCTTGATTTCTTATAAAAATCAAAATCGATATATTGTTAGTCGATAGTAAATATAAAAGGCAGCTCTGAATGTTTATCGAATTTATGTTGAAAATCTACTTTCTATTGTATATAGCTCGTTAAGTTAATTTGATCGTGATTTTACACTTAGTAAAGTTTGAATAAAATACAAAGACGATTTTATTTTCTAACAAAAATTCTAAATTTTTAAATTATCCTAGCCCCTATCCATACTAGGCAACTCTCAATCCGTTTTGCTTACAGCACCTGCTTTTATACACATTATAGTGGTATAAAAAAACGCCATTCCCTAAGTATTATACAAAATGCATTGATTTTGTGTCATTAGTTAAGTATGTTTTTTTTTAATTCTAATTCTAATGATTTTGTTTTAAAGGTGCCTATACTGTTTTTAAGATTTTAAGTAAAGAAAGGAAGCTATTTTATGACACATAAAAATATATTCTTGAAATTTTCAATGTGAGTTGTAATAAATCCAGGTGAGTCCTGTAAAATAGTTAATTCAATTTTGCAACTTTTCGGTATGTGGTCCGCGAGACGAGTGTTGGAAATTAAAATGGCCCGCAGGTGGAATAAGTTACGCCACCACTGCCCTAATATAAATTTGGATCTTTGATTTATTAAACACTTCGCTATTATCGACCTCACTCATCAAAGAACAACATTTTTTGTAACTCTCGTTTTTTTTCATAGTTTATTTTTTTGCGTTACAAATGTTTAGACCTCCTTTCTTTATAAGTAACTGTAACAATGATATATACCCTCTCATTTTTAAATCTTTACATAATATCCGAATGTTTCCCTACCCACATTTTCTCAAGGTTACACCAGGAATTCGCATACAGTACATAACGATTTTCTGCAGATAATCCTTGGTGATTGTCTATAGAGATTAGTCAAGGGGTTGGTAAATTACGACCCGCGGGCCAAATGCGGCCTGCCGAAGTGTTTTATGCGGCCTTAATAAATCATTGTAAATATCAATAGTAATTACTTATCACTAACAATGAAGAGGCTAAAGAAACATTATCTATAAAAGTCTTTCTAAAAAGTTAAAAAAAAAAACGAATATTATATTTAAAAGCAATATTATATAAAATCAGTAAAAGACACAAGACCAGGCAAGTATTCATAGTTAAAGTATGCTGTTGCTAAGGTCCATGATTTTTAAATGGGCTCGCATAGGAAATATATTTTGGTATTTTAGAAAAAGGAGTAGTGAATTTTCTATTCTTGTGTTGTTCATTTACATCCAACATTTCATCACAAATGTATAGTAGTACTTAATATGAATTATATAACTTTTTACTCTCGTGCATAATGTTCCGGAAGCAGTTCCATGGCACTGCCTTACTAGTTGTCTTTCTTGCAACAACTGTCAAATTTCCTTCAATAAGCATCGATCTCATAAAGACTGCATGTTAATATACCTAACTCGTCGACAAGGCTCGGGTCTACTATAAAAGCTAGAAGAGCAAATTAATGAGG
The DNA here is from genome assembly GCA_021533235.1 of Biomphalaria straminea. NCBI lineage: Eukaryota > Metazoa > Mollusca > Gastropoda > Planorbidae > Biomphalaria > Biomphalaria straminea. Next base: position 234,231 of record JADKLZ010000130.1, on the reverse strand, counting down.
AGTACAGTTACTGGGAGCATATTTTGGGGCGAGCAGTAGCGGTTATTTGTACAATAGCTGAGCGTGGACAAATGAAAAATTTGGATCTTTACAAAATGGAAATTATCTAGGGTTGCTGGTCAATAAAGATCACATTGGGAATCACTGCATGAAGAAGTTAACTCGTTCAGTATTGGATTTCTTTTTAAGTCAGCAAGAAAGTTAATCATAAAATCCCAATGCAAATATTAAAATGTTAATCATAAATAATTAACTGAAATAAAAAGATTTACTTAGGACAAACAATTGGGGTTACATATAAATGCAAATGCAATCATTAATTTAATTCCACACAATAAATGTAAAACCAAATTTAAATACTTTGGGGTTTAATACATCATTGGCTGTCTTTTGTTGTCACAATGATTTGATAAATAAACCTCACTGAAGTTACCTTAACGATCTACATATATTTCTGAATTTTATAAGAAAGTGTAGTTACGCAGCAATAAATGAAATTTATAGAAGTATTTGAATACCTATTCTCAATAGGTCGCTAAGCAAAACCCGCCCTTGGATATTAGAAATATTAGTAGCACCATTGTCTCCTCTAAAAACCTTTACAAACTAATGTGTTCATAGGAAGAACTATAACGAACTAAAAGAAAAATAATTTCCTTTAATGTCGCCAACAATAGACTTATTACCAATACAAGTGAAGCCTCGATGTCGCCCTGATGTCGATTTAAAAATAGTTTACGTCTACCGAGTCTTGTAATGTCTACGTCACACTATCTCTAGACTGCCTTCTGTGGGGGGTCATATAAATCGGAATATGTGAATAAAGTGTGCAAACATTATCTTTCAAATCAGTGTTTAGTGTAATCTCATAAAATTAAACATAATCTTCGAATCCTGGTGAAGACTGATATTTTTACTTTTAGGATCTTCGGGAACCTACGAGTCCACTAATTTCTAATGGGTATCTGACACTAGTTAGGGAAACGTGTACTCGACCACTTAGCGAGATTGGGACCGAGTGTCGCAATAGTCTTGTTGTACATGTTCGTACACAAAATGACTCGCGTTTTTCATAGATGGCAATACCATTACTTCTGTCATGTTTTGTAATACAATATATTGTTACGTTTTTACTTGACGGTACTTGTCAAGCCCTGGTGTTGATTGATATTGCAAATTTCGTGTTATTATCAGGGCCTCTTCTGGCCTTATTAGAATGTACTTGCTGCACGCACTAGATCTAATGGTGCTTAGGTGTACTAATGTGTTGAGCTCTAACGCCAAAATATATATCTAATCAATAATAGACTCGAGATCAGCAGACATAGTTCTTTATTACATAAAACAATTTACACAATAATAAGAATAGGCATTTCCAGCCATCCCAAATAAAAGCTTTTCGATTATCCAGGTGAAAATACACAACTTATACAATTAATATTATTTTCCAAGTTATACTCCTTTTCTTAGAAAATGCACTATGCTCCTTATCCTACAGGAGTCTAAGATCAACTGACTTCTGTCCCGTGGTCAGTCACTAACTAAAAAATTACTTCGTGCAAAATGCACGGAATTGTCAAATGACTACAAGTCACTTTATGTCACAGGGACTCTCAAATGAATGTATGACAGTACTGAAGTTGTTGTTTATTTTTTATTTTTAGTACATCTACGAACCATCAAATCTAGTGGGAATCGTGTTCGAGAGGCTAAGTGCGGCTTGAGCTTGGTTTGGCTTGGCTACCTAGAAGGGGGCTCGAGGTTCAACCAAACCAACTCCTAGATACCCCCCTCCCCCAACTGGTTCACAAATGAGATTGGACCAAAGCGCTCTGAACATGCTATAAGCATGAAAGTAGCGCTATACAAAAGTTATAATAATTTATTTTTTTCTTTCTTATTAAAAGCTATCCGTTATTCAAATAGATATTTATATCTTATAAAATATGTTAAAACGTTATTAAAAAAAAAAAGACTCATGCGTCCTGCGTGTGTCCCCCAGGTCAATATAGTCATGCCTGTTAATCAATGAATTTAACTCTACCAAGTCACAGGTTTTCTTGGCTGACTCAGGCTACCCATTACATGCTCTAATATCACTATGGAAGAAGGTGTACTTGAACAAATCTACTCTATCGTATGGAATAATAAATGTGAGTTAATCATTAAAAGTGAAGGTTTATTTCTTTGTTTGGGGTGTAATGTCAAATGAATATATTTTACTTTCGCTTTAATTAGCAAGTTAAACTTTTTATGCTAAGCTCTACAGAAGAGAAAAAAAAGGGAATATGTATTTCATTTTACTTAAAACTATATAGAAACAAAAAAACTATTTGGATTGAAACTTCGCTATTTGACGGTTAACAATAAATTATCTTTCAATTCTTTTCCTTAGGTTGAAAATATTATTTTCAAATGTTACGAAAAGAGTAAAAGAATATTATTTAAAACACGAAAGATTTGCATAAAATGCATATCTGTATTATTTTATTCTTTATATCACACATTGTTTTTACTGATTTGTAAAGTGATGAGATTCCCTTTTTTGTATGTATGACATGCATCTCTTGTTATTTAAAGATAAACTATCAAATAGTTACTTTTATTAGCAGGATAAATAGTATTAAAATTTGAGTCTCTTCATCTTTGAAATTGTTGACAAAAATACAGTTATAAATTTTGAATACCTACTCTATAGGTCTAACTTTTAAATATTAACTCTTAAAGTTCCCCTTCTAACAGTCAAACACACACTCACACACTCTTTTTAAAAAGTTTTAAGTAAGCAATTGCATCAATGAAAGGAACCAACATTATGACACAATTGACTCAATTAGTCAACGCATTAGCCATTCAACCCTGATCCCCGTCAAGCCTTGCTCCACGACATCATTAGCAATTCTACCCCGATCCCCGTCAAGCCTTGCTCCACGACATGATTAGCCGTTCAACCCCGATCCCCGTCAAGCCTTACTCCACGACATGATTAGCCGTTCAACCCCGATCCCCGTCAAGCCTTGCTCCACGACATGATTAGCCGTTCAACCCCGATCCCCGTCAAGCCTTGCTCCACGACATGATTAGCCGTTCAACCCCGATCCCCGTCAAGCCTTGCTACACGACATGATTAGCCACCCGCTCAACACTCCTCTTGCCTCTGTTTTCTTATTTAATCCATTCTCTTCCTATGATAATAATTTCATCACTATAGCGCTGTAAACAAACTTCATGTTAGTACAAGTTTAGAAACAAGCCAAGTCTTAATGATTTTCTTGCATATGTTACATTTATTTATCTCACCTCAATTCGTTAGAGAAAACCTTTGCTTTAAAAAAAATTATATAGATTTTATTGTCTTTTATTACTTAATAGGCTTGTCTTCGAGTCCGAAGATTAATGAGGAATACAGTGTTTCCCGTGGCTGTGCAGTCCCAGCTGTGACCTACATATTTTGCCACATCCAGGGCAAGCAAAACCATTGTCCGCAGGTGGTCGGTTTAGATTTTCTTTTCGTCGTCTGCGTTTGTCCTCGGCGGCAGTTTTTCTTTTGGTCTCAAATGTGTATCCCGCGGCCTTTGTGAGTGACCTCCAGCTGTCTCGTTCCGACGCCGCATGCAGCCAGGTGCTCTCCTCTATGTCAGCCAAGGAAAGTTGACGCCTAAGCTGGTCTTTGAAGCGTTTCCGTGGGGCGCCTCTGTTACGTCGGCCACCTTTTAGCTCACCAAAAAAGACTGCCTTTGGCAGGGGATACGTGCCCTGCCCAGCGTAGCTGTCGGATCATAAGAAGTCCCTCTATACTGTCTATACCGGCGTTCGCAAGGACATCGCTGTTTGTAGTGCGGTCTTGCCATCGTATGTCCATGATGGAGCGCAAGCACCTTTGGTGAAAGCGCTCAAGGAGTCTTAGCTGTTTTCTATATAGTGTCCATGTCTCAGAGCCATATAGAAGGGTGGAGAGAACCACCGCCTGGTAGACATTTATTTTTGTAGGTAGGCGGAGCGATTTGTTCTTCCAAACTCTCGCCTGAAGGCGTCCAAAAGCGCTATTGGCCCTGGCTAGACGGTTATCAACTTCCCTTGAAAGTGAGGCGTCATTTGACACTATGCTACCAAGATATGTGAAGTGGTCTACCACGTTAAGGGGATGCCCGTTTACTGTGATCCTTGGGGCTGAGTATGTTTCATTGGGTGACTTCTGGAACATGACTTCTGTTTTCCCGAGGTTTATAGATAGACCGAAAGAGGCGGCAGCGTAGGCAAATTCGTTTACCGCGTTCTGGAGGTCATTTTCATTGTGAGCTAGCAGGGCGCAATCATCGGCATAGAGAAGCTCCGTTATGACCATCTCCTTTGTTTTTGTGTTGGATAGTAGACGTCGGAGATTAAACACGCTGCCGTCACAACGAAACCGGATGTAGATGCCTTCGTGCAATCGCTGCCTCATTTGACCCAGCATTACGCCAAAGAAGATAGCGAACAGAGTAGGGGCAAGTACACAGCCCTGCTTCACGCCATTTTCTATTGGGAAGTGATCAGAAAGAGCACCATTGTGTCTGATCTGGCCTCTCTGTCCAACGTGAAACTGCTTGAGGATGGATAGGAACGTAGGTGGGCACCCCAGCTTAGCCAAAATCCTCCACAAACCATCGCGACTGACCGTGTCGAAAGCCTTGGTGAGGTCCACAAAAGCTGCGTACATGTTTAGGTTCTGCTCTTTGCATTTTTCCTGTAACTGTCGCAGAACAAATATCATGTCAGTTGTACCTCTACCGGCTCTGAAACCACATTGGCTTTCAGACAAGACCTCATCCACTAAAGACTGGTTTAGTCGGTCGAGCAACACTCGAGCAAAGATCTTTCCTGCTACCGACAGAAGTGTAATGCCTCGATAGTTGGAGCAGTTAGACTTGTCACCCTTTTTGTATAGGGATATGATTACGGAGTCTCTAAGTTCAGGTGGGACTACGCACTTCCCCCAGCATAGAGTGAACAAGTCTGTTAGCCTCTCGGTTAGGGCGACACCACCCATTTTAAATATTTCCGCAGGAAGTCCATCAGAGCCAGGTGCCTTGTGTCTTTTGAGTTTAGATATTGCTGTCATAATTTCTTCAGATGTCGGAGGGTCGTCGAGCTCCTCTCTTATGGTTTTCTGAGGGACATTTGCCAGCGATTCCTCTGATACGTGCCTTTTATCACCAAACAAAGTACTGTAGTGTTCTGTCCACCGATTTAGTATGTCCGCCTTGTTGGTCTTTTATTACTATTACTATTATTACTGACAGATAGTACACTTGTATGACAGATAGTACACTTGTATGACAGA
>JADKLZ010000130.1:209152-221747 GCA_021533235.1 Biomphalaria straminea | reverse complement strand
TGAAATGCCGATTTCCTGAACGGCTGTCGTATCGTATTCGTATCATATTATAGGAATAATGTTATAGACATAGATCAGTTTAAGTTGAATGAACGTACTTACCTTTTACAAACAATAAAGGCGTCGACACATAAAAAAAACATTCACATTTTAAAAAAGCTTTAGGTCGCCGATACTGGAGTGTAACTGACTATTCGACACAGTAGAGCAAGTACTTTGAAGTTGTGTGATTGGTGTCATCTTTCTAAAGTCATCTTTACGTTACGCAAAGGCATCTTGAAGCGTTCAAAGGCGTCAACATAAGATGTCCTCGCTTAGAATAAAATTGACCATTCTGACGTCAACTGAAAATGTCCTTACTCAGAATAAATTTGACTATTCAGACGTCAACTGAAAATGTCCTCACTCGAAATAAATTTGACTATTCTGACGTCAACTGTTCTGAAAATGTTGCTAGTAATGTGCAACTAGAGCTGATAAGATAGCAGTGTAATTCTTTGTTGAAAGTGAAATATATAGAATTGGCTGCGTCAAAATTAAGTTATTTACGGAATTTCGGAAATTTGCAGCCAGAATTCTATCTATTTAAGCAAACACTGATCTCTGTCAGCAGCTCTTTTCTATAATGAAAGCTACAAATCACCGTTTGAAATTATCTGATCGAAATTTGTCGTCAGTGATGGTAGTGGCAAACAAACTTTCACTCGATATTAATAAACTTGTATCCCAGAAAGATGTCAAGCACCAGGACAATGAGAAAAATGCGAAATCGTAGTAATTTCCATGATAATCTGTACTACAAATTTAGCTAAAGGACAGGTAAGCCATTACGTTTTGTATTCTATTGTAGTTTTTCTAATCTACATAAAATTAGTAAGCTGTTTTGCAACTGATTTTTGACTGCGCCACTCAGACCATAGTAAGTTTTTATGCGGCCCATACACCTTAAATAGCTTGACATGCCTGTTCTACTGGAAAAAATATTAATTGTTTCATTACTTAGTATCTATAATTTTGTTTTTTTAAGTTAAAATATTTGATGAAAAAAACTATATTGGAGTTACAATAACAATATAAATATATAATTAGATTTCTAAAATTTTATATAGTGTTACACAATAAAAAAATTGTTCTATCTTTTTTTTCTGTCGGCACAGTAGAAAATCTACAAATATTTCGCGGCACTCCACCGTACAGCGACAGTTGTTTTATAATAAAAAGAAAATAATATTTGACCTGTTTTTAAGTATTACATTTAATGTGAAGGGTGTGGCTGTTTTTGAGAGCAAATGCGATCTAATCCAGACTCCAAAGTCGACAAACTCGCATTTCATCGCCTATTGTAAGAAGTCTCTCTTTTCTTAGACTTGATTTCAGCCAGCGCTGAAAATCCAAACTCACAAAACCACGAAGATGCAAATGGAAGAAATATTTTAATTGCTTTTAAACTTACTGCAGGATATAACTTGTTGATTGAAATCCAAAACACATCCCATCACATTTTCTCAGCTAAACTTGACTTAAGAACTGCATCGTTTTTTAAAATCAATGAGCCACTCTTCTTCTTCAGTTGTTAGAGTTGTAGCTTCAATGTTTTCAAATGGATAGCTGACCCATCCATACTCATTACTTCCATTTGTTGAAAAGTAATGCTGCAATGCTGACTGCAGGTGTGTCAGAGTTGAAAACACGCTTTAACACTTTTACCCTGGGGAGCCAACGAACGTTAGTGTGATACAGGAGACATTTGTAGTCTGAATCCATTGTTTCACAAAGCTGAGAGAAACGTCAGAATTTGATGAAGTTTACAACTTCAGTCACTTGATCCAAAACAGACATCAAATCTTTCGGCAAAGATTTCAAGGCAAGAGCTTTTCTGTTGATCATGCAGTGAACAAATAATAAATTTGGATTTTCTTGACGCACAAGAGTGACGAATCCCTTTCTATTTCCCTGTGTAACGATTTAGGTTGTGTCCCTTTTTAGAGTATGTTCTAGAAACCAGGTCAAGTTAAGTGCGCTGTCCAGCGTAAACAAGTTTAATTTTAGATTAGCCAATCATAGAAAGGGGTTAAGGAAAAAATATTACACGTCAGCTTCCAGAAGGTCAAAGTTACTAAAATAGTGATCCGAGAAACTTCTAGGTTCTGGAAGATACCATTTAGAAAAGTATAAATAAGGGGAAAAAGAGTTAGTCGGGGTCCTCGCACAGTAACGGTATTTATAGAGCGAAAGTATTCGCATAGTAGAAGTTTTATATAGCGATGGTCCATTGTTTAATCTTTATAAAGAAATAGTAGTAGAAGTTTGATGTTAAGAAGTTGTTTTACATAAGTGAAGTTTTATTTTATGTGGAAGTAAAGATTGAATAATTGTTGTTCAAGAAAGTAGAAGGTGTATTAAAGTTGTTGTTGTAGAAATCACAGAGTTTCTTTTTCATTGAATTCAAGTTATCAAGTTCAATAATTATTGACAATCCTCGGCGTGTGACAAAAGAGAAAAGAACGTCACACCCTGCATGAGAGGACAGCCAGCGGTGCAAACGCTGACTCAGTTTTTCCACTGTAGTTTGAAAATGATTTCGTTCACCACTTTGAAAATATCATCGCCTTTGGTAGTAGTTTGTAAGTCTTAGCAAAATAAGAATTAGTTGACACATTTTTCATCCTTTATGAACCGAATAAAAGCTAGCAGCTGGGATTTCCCTTAAACGACAGTGCATTCATTAACTTGAAGAGACCACAACAGAGACACCTCATCGTCAGTCACGTCGCAGATTTGATCTTGTGGTAAATTTGACGATAACAATTCAAATTCTGCTCGACATAGTGTCATTTGACAAAGGAACTTTCTTAACTTTTTCGGTGGCAGTGGGTCCAAGGAAAGTTTCCACAATTCTTGCTAAAGCTGGTGCAATGACTGATTCAGCCTCTGTGTTTGCTTTCTTGCGTGTTGCTAATAATTAAGCAGCCTTATAACTTGCAAACAATCCCTGGCAGCTTAAGGTAGTCCCTAATTTTCTTAGCTTGTTTTTTTTTTATGTTGAGCCCTGATGTTTTTAAATATTTCTTCAGTCGCACTTTTACAGCTGGATGTTTTCCTTCCAAGTGTCTCTTCAATTGACTTGGAACAAGCGCCTCATTCGACAGAGTTGCATTGCAGATCCGACAGAATGGCAGAATCTTCAGGTCCCGAAGATATGAAACCATATCCGATGTAATTTTCCTTGTAACTTCGTTTGCTTTCTTGCTTTTCATTTAACGCCATGGATAACAATGAATGATGCTTACTGATAATTTGTTATTATTAGTAGACAGCTAAACAATTTACATGAAACACATCGCTTATTATTATCGTCACCAATTCAAGGAATGCTGTGTGCTTGCTAAGGCCGCATACATTAGAGTCATTTTAATAATATATGTATATTGGAAAATTCCATAACCTGAATAGCTAGCACCCCTCCTTGTCAATATAGAAATACTATTACTGGTCGTTGTAATTGGCAATGTCATCGCAACGTAAAATAAAAATTTAATACTAGGCAGACCTGTATGGCGCTCTGAAAACTCCCGCGGCACACAGTTTGAGAAACACTGTTTTGGAACGTCCAAATATCGAATTTGGGCTTTAAAAAAGACTTTAAAGCATTTCAGTCCATCCATACAACCTAACAACCTGTCCCAACATCCAAACCCCAACAACCGATTGACTTCTTCCAATTGTGGTGTTACTATAGTTAAATGAATGTAGATGAAATAACAACCTGGGCATCTGGTCGGAATAAATTCTCTAAAAGTGAAGTTTTCCTCTCATCACTCAGCTGATGTTTACATAATAATGGCGGGTATCTGATAAACCTTTGGATCAGCGGCATCGCATTTCTGCCAGAGTGAAGGTCATCGGCTACTAGATGAAATAACAACCTGGGCATCTGGTCGAAACGAATTCTCTAAAAGTGAAGTTTTCCTCTCATCACGCAGCTGATGTTTACATAATAATGGCGGGTATCTGATAAGCCTTTGGAACAGCGGCATCGCATTTCTGCCAGAGTGAAGGTCATCGGCTACTTATTCTTTCTGGGGATTGACTCTAAAAGACTGTAACATGTTTGGGTATTACTACCAATAAGCAAAGTCTTGGGATTCCTTTAAAGTTATCATCATGTTTTCAGGCAAAATTTCAGCTTGATTCGATATCGGGTGTGTCAGGTCTTTGTTGAATTATTATGAAGAATTAATGTGTTCATGTATCAATAAAATTAATAATGTGAAATGTGTCTAGGTATTACAGTAATTTTGAAATTACAATGTGTGACTTTTGTTTTAATATTATTATTTAATAACTTGTAATAATTTTAGGCCCAAGTTCAGCCCGACAGTCATACAATACACATTCAATTATACATAAAATAATAAACAATATGTCTGAAGATTGAAATAAAATTAAAGAATTTATTTTAATGAATCTATGTACAATGAAATGATGTCTGAATCAATGATAATGATAATCAATATAAATACAGATAGTATGATATACAATCCAAGTATTTGTAATATGATTGCAAATGAAAATAAACATCTTAACTATCAATGTTCAACTTGAGTTCACACAAACTTCATCACAGGTAGATCATGTTCTAATCAAGATGCCACCAACAGTCAGCATCAGAGTTCACAGCCAAAACAGCTCAGCGCATTCCGTTTCTTCTAATTTATCTAGAAATGAAACAAACTGTCTGTGCATTGAGATGTTGCTTGATGTCAGTAAAAGAGTAAGATCTGACAAAAACATTGGCTTACTGAGCTGAGGTATGTCTCTGTCTTTCATTGACAATTGCGTCTCAGCTCAAAAAATCTCTGCAGCACTTTTCCACGACTCATCCATCTGACTGCCGCATGATACAGCAACTCTCCGCATTCCGTTTCTAAATCAGCTAGAAATAATGCAAACTGTCTGTGGTTTAGACCCCGTGCAAGTATGACGTTCACCGTCTTCACGACAACATCCATCACGTTCTTCATTTGTAGACTTTTCCCACAGAGTGCTTCTTGATGCAGAATACAGTGTATGGCTGCATAAGGTCCAGCTGTTAGAATCAGGCCACCGTTCACCCAGCTTCTGCGGTCGTTGGGCGACAATGACACCTCATTTACTGATTTGTGCAGTCGTAAATCATTTCACGGCTTATATGTGGTCATCGTAAATTTTATCTAATTGGTCATTGTATATTTCTTCAAATTTTTTTTAAAATTCGCAAACGTGGTCGCGGGCCGCACAAAATAGTTTTGCGGGCCGCATGTGGCCCGCGGGCCGCGTGTTTGAGACCCCTGCTGTAGAAAGATAAAAGAACGAAGTCATCAAATGTTTTAGTCTACAAATAGAATTACAAATACGAAATACGATCGAATCAAATAGAATGACTATTCAATGAGAAATTAAAACTCGCCCTTAACAGAGGTCAAGATAATCCAATTCAAGAATATCAACCAAGGAACAACTATAAGGCTCTCTAGAATCTTAATTCCATGGAGAATTTATGAGCTCTAACAACGTCTTTCCTCTAGAACAGGCGTTGGCAACCCGCGGCTCGCGAGCCGCATGCGGCTCTTTGGGTGTGAAGCTGCGGCTCTTTAGTTCTACACTCAAATATTATTAATTATATCGAAGCATTTTTTTAAAGTAGTTCTGAATAGTTTAAAGAGGGTTAGGCACAGAATCTATCTCTCAGCTACTTGTAATCAATTTTCACCACACCCCTCCCTAAATACACGCGTCGTCTATGTTACCAGTCCGTCAGAAGCTCTCGAATGGACGCCATCGTCGAATATTTCTATGTAGGTTTCAATTCGCTTTCGACGCAAGACTGCGTGCTTTGGCTGTGACGTAAATTTTGTTGTTTCAAGTAAATGAGCTAGAAGCGATTATTTTCTCATTCTTACATGCAATCTACAAGTAATGCTAATCAGGCAAGCTTTGTGGTACCACTAGAAATTGCACAAAAAGGCAACAAATTTATAGATGCTGAGTATGTCAAAGACTGCTTCATACGTGCCACTGAAGAACTGTTTCGCGATTTCAAAAAGAAACAAAAAAATCTTGAAAAAAAATCAAAGAAAAGGCACAAGTTGCTCATTTAGTCTGTTATATGTCTTTTTATGGTCCAAAAGAATAACTTAAAGGATTAATTGCTGATGATGTAAAATCTTTTTAAAGAAAACTTTCCCATTTCTTCAGGTATGCACGTGAAAACATGTTTTGTCATTTTCCTTTGCTAAAAGTTGAATCTATTTCTAGTGAAATTTTGAAAAGTACAAGACTTGGATTCCTTGATTGAGGAATTTGAAATATAATTTCAACCAGTTTTCAATACTCTCTGTATGTTATATAGTGAAGTAGCTGATTCAGCTTCAGAGGACTTTCTTCAAAGCTAATTATGACCGAAGAAATAAGTTTAAGTTAATTTTGTAATGCGAATAATTAGGAGGAGATAATAAACATTAACATACAACTATTCATTACTGGGGGAAAAAAGCATAGTTTTTTTTTTATGAATTTCAAAATGTATTTTTGATCTACAAATACTTTTTATGTTTTAAAGTGACAGCTTATGATTTATCCTTTGTATTCATTAACATATTTTAGTTAAATTTTTGTTTGTATTAAACTTTATTAGAGATACTTGAAAAAAATAAATATATTTAAAATCCTCTCGTTTCGTTTAGACTTAGAATTATTTGTAATTAATGAACACAATTTTTGAATGCCTAATCCAAAAAGGCCGAAAAAAATAATAAATATTTTGGTTACCAACACTTTGGGTAAACCGATACCCAATACATACTTACTGACTCTTTGACTTCATTCAGTCATAGAGTAACCGTGGCCTAATTCATAGCTGATTGGTGCCGAGGGCTGAACCTTTGTCTTTTCATATCTTGTTGAGACGCGTCTCGCCTGACCGTAGTGACTCGTCACGGTTGACCGCTCATCAAGCGCTGGCCTGGGGCAATCTTCGTTGGCTGACTACATACATACTCCACCCCATCTGTGCCACCACCAGGTTTATAATAATATGTATTTTCTGTAAATGTTGTTTGCATACACAAATAGTAAGTAGCCGATGACACTCATCCTAGCAGAAATACGATGACGTTATTAGTGTATCTAGTACCCTCCGTTATTATGTAAGCATCAGCTACGTGATTAGAAACTTCACTTTTAGAGAATATGTTCCAACCAGATGCCCAGGTTGTCATTTTATCTACATGCATTTAGTTTTAGTGTTACGGCATGGTTTGAGAATCCCTGTAACATGCAGTAATCAGTGAGAACACTTTTTATATTTCACGTGACGTCTTGCTAGGAATCATGGGTAAGCCTCGTTTTTTGATCTGGCCACAAAGGTCGAGATGTAGTCCTTAAAAAGGATGGACGAATATTGAATGTTCTTGTACGTAAAAGCTTTGGAGCATACGTGATAGTTCAATTATTTCATAATTTGGATTAATATCTTTTGAAATATTATTTGCTGTGCCTTTAAGGCTGGACTTTGTATTTTGTTTTATAACAATAAATTTATCGTCTGCAAATAAGTGTGTCACTTAATATTTTTTAATATCTGCTGTGCTGCTCTAGTCTAGTCTTTAAAAAAAAAATTAATGAAAATCTTAATTAATCCGGTTTGTACAAATATGTATATTCTTTGTTATAACAAAGGTACAACCATTGATTAAAGTTAAAGAATAGTGATCTCTTTAATTGCTATATATATGACAATAAAAATGTACTTTAAATACTCGCACTTAAAGCTTGAATGACGTCTAAAACATTTGAATGACGTTTAAAAAGTGTTTTTTTTTCATAAAACAGCCACTTTTTTTTTTAGTTGTGTAAAGTTTCTATGAAAAGCTATGGTCAGCTTTAAAAGGAATGCCGCTAGTTGATGATTTTGATAATCGTCCAGATTGCTACATTGAAGTGAAGAAGTTGGCATTTGAAGTAATATCTTCGGATCGACATTGTCAAGGCTCTTTTCTTCTCCTCTATACTATACTATACTGATTAGTCTACTAGGCAATACTGTAAGACACACACACGACGATAAAATAAGGATTCGGAATGCCATATAACATAGAACATAAAGTTTATTATATATATATATAGAAGACTGATACAGGCTCAGTCTTGTAAATGAAAAATGCAACATGCATTAAAAAAATCAGCACTCAGTCAGTAGACTGCACAATAACTACCCTCTAAAACTAACTAGAGTACACGCCTCAACTATCAAAAACATAACCACAGTCCAACTGTCCTGGACTAGGAACAAAAACACACTGCTCTATTTTGTGTTCCATTCCATTCAAAACATCTCACAACAAAATACACAATCCAAAACAAAACAGTCTTTTAAGTCCACAACCTGACTTCCCCTCCCCTTGTCCTCTTTAGCTAACAGGAGACCCAGGCTGACCAGAACTCAGTCCTGACAGACATATTCATTGGAGCAATCGTTCTCGAGCTAAATAGTATTCAAAGTAAAGTTAGAAGCCAAATATCAATTGAAATTTTGAGCGTTGTTTCCAAATTTTTTAAATCACAAAGTCTGAAAAGGGTAACCTTAGTTTGACTTTCCTTAAGGAGCGTACAATAACTAATATCGCAGATTTTCTATGCTCTTCAGTACAGCAACTATAGAGGACATTTTCTATGTTCGACAGTACAGTAACTAATAGCACATATTTTCTATGTTCGACAGTAAAGTAACTAATAGCACAAATTTTCTATGTTCGACAGTACAGTAACTAATAGCACACATTTACTATGTTCGACAGTAAAGTAACTAATAGCACACATTTTCTATGTTCGACAGTACAGTAACTAATAGCACACATTTTCTATGTTCGACAGTAAAGTAACTAATAGCACAAATTTTCTATGTTCGACAGTACAGTAACTAATAGCACACATTTACTATGCTCTACATTACAGTAACTAATAGCATACATTTTTTATGCTCGACAGTACAGTAACTAAATGCGCAAATTTTCTATGTTCGACAGTACTATAATTAATAGCACACATTTTCTATGCTCGACATTACAGTAACTAATTGCACAAATTTTCTATGCTCCGCACTACAGTAACTAATAGCACACATTTTCTATGCTCGACAGTACAGTAACTAGTAGCACACATTTTCTATGCTCGACAGTACAGTAACTAATAGCACACATTTTCTATGCCGGACAGTACAGTAACTAATAGCGCACAGTTACTATGCTCGACAGTACAGTAACTAATAGTAGTAATAGTGCACAGTTTCTATGCTCGACAGTACAGTAACTAATAGCGCACATTTTCTATACTTTACAGTACAGTAAGTAATAGCGCACATTTTATATGCTCTACAGTACAGTAACTAATAGCGCACACTTTCTATACTCTACAGTACATTAACTAATAGCGCACAGTTGCTATGCAAAGCAGAGACATAATGAACATAATAATGATAATGAACATAAACATAAAACAATATATTTCGGGGAATAAAGTCATGTACATATGCACAAAACGAGTGGATCTCAATCCAGACTTTCTCAAGAAGAAGGCTGGTGGTAGAGTCCCTGGGCTGTAGGCCTGATTGCCATCCTTTAAATCCGGTCAAGATTAGATTGTATATTTGCAAATTGTATCAATACTTACTTTTTGTTTTTTTGGTATTAAAAGTTACACGTTTATGGTATTACCATTTATAGTGGGATGATTGTCCTAAAAGCATATAATTATAATACTGATTGCAAAAAAGTTTCGGATGTATATATTATTTTTTGTATTATAATTCTTTACATAACAAAATGCATTTTTTTGTAATGCAATGCTTCTTTTCATGTTGAATATATATTGAAATTATTTCTGTTAAATAAGTCTAGATAAGTATGTAACTATTTCTTTATTAAATTTGTTAAATTAATATACATTACAGTTATTTAACCCGTTTTTATTTTTCTAACCGGAAATGTTTCTCTTTCTTATTTTGTGCACGCCTACAATGTTAGGTCGGAAAATGTTAAATTAACGTTTTACATTTCTGTGCGTAGTAACTTCCATGTCCTACGCAGTCATTGTCCATCTGTCCCTCACCGCTACCTTGACGCTGTCTCTGGTCTTTCCTTGTTTCAATCCACCTCCCAGTGTACAAAAGTAATAAAACAATTTCACTTTTATGTCAAGGATAATTTTAAAATTTTGCTTTTCTTCCCTAACCCTGCGCAGAGGTTCTCAAAACTGTCTACTAAATTTTTTTTGTACTAATTAATTAATTTTGTTGAATATAGCAGAAAATGAGCTAAACTCATTAATTTAAAAAAAAATGTGCGGTTCTATCCCTACGTTACTACTATAGCCTCCGTCAGTCGCGAAGCGACTATGGATCATCTCATGGAAATGAGACGAATGCCTGGGCATACGCTGTGGTTGGAACGATGTCGCCCACACATCAGTTCCCCCCTCTCCACGCAGATGATGTATGCAAAGGAACGGCAGTGCCGATACAGTTTGGAGTCAGCAGCGTCGCAGGTTCTGCCGGAGTGTAGCACTGGGTGCTGCAAACTGCCTTAGGGTCGCCAGCTCCTGATTTTTCCTCAGGGTTGACTCCCGAAGCCTTTCCCTTGATTGGGTATAACTGCAAGGCAGCAGAGGTTTGAATTCAGAGTTTTCCTTCTCCTAGGTGGGTAGCCTGCCATGGCTAACGAGCCCCTCCTGTCCGAAGCTTACTGGTTAAGGCGCCAGTTACTCGCCTGTGCCCCTTCTCCAGTTAGTAAGAACAGTTCCGCCGTGAAGACCGGGAGTTGGACTGGTTGTCAGAGGCCATTTGAGACGCATGCCATTAGGAAGCATTTTATAGGTAGTGGAATGCTTACATCCATTACCACTTCGGGCAATGACAACCTTGCGGAACCGGTTCTATCCCTAGGTTATTGTTTTAAAGCATTTTTTAAATTGCTTGTCTCACCACTATGATCAAGTTAGACATTTCTTCATTTTTCCAAGCGATCTTTGTATTTTTGGGTAGGGTCGGTGTATAATTTTACAATTTCTCTATTCAGTTCGCATATTCATGGGTATCAACAGATGACTGATTACGATACTATAAAACGATTATTCTAGAAATTTGAGTCAATAAATTCTGAAAAGCTGTTTGGTAAACGGATTCTATTTATTTATTATTGTTTGATCGCTTGATACCACTTTGGTACATTTAATTGTGATACTGCACAAATCCAATAAAAAGAAAATAATTCAATGAACATACTTGAGAGAATGTTTAAGACTTTGAATTATGTTTATTTTAACAATGGGGATGATTGTTATCTCTTTAAATCCGTCGATATTAACTAGAAGTCTATTTACTCTGTCTGGCTACTATGTCTAAGTCACTACTTTTTACTGTCAGTAAAGTCAATGCACAATATTTCACACTATTTAAAGTTACATAACGCTTTATTTTCTGTCTTCAGTGTCTATCAATGAAAATACAAACGTCCAATATCAAATATAGACGTTACAATGATTCTTTTTTTTTTAATTAGCCAATTTACATTGACCTAGGTCTATGAACGAAAACAAATACGGTTGTGGGTCGCTGTCCAGTGTAGAATCGTACAAGGGGTCACGGCAATAAAATGGTTAAGAAGTGCTGCTCTAAGTGAACAAGGCTAAGTTACTTATAAAATAGTGTCCATACAGATACACTAACAAGCAGATTGTTTAGGTAGACGATAGAAATGAATTTTTAGTAGTGGAGACTTATTTGGAAAAATGCAGTCAGGACTATTGCTTCAGAGTCTCCACAAGAGAGGAGGGTCAGCAACTGTCCATTGTTGTTATATATATATATACATATATATATTAGTCATTGCTTTAAAAAAAATGCACTTTATACTTTTTAAGACTTATTTATAGTTACTATAAATATATGTCTAAATTATGTAGAATGTTAAGTACATAATGCATGTTATACATGTTGATAGTTAATAATTTAATCGTTAATGCCTTTAAATGAAAGGCTTCTGAATGGTGTCTTGCAATGCTCAATCATCAACTATACTGAACTCCATTCATATAATTTTTTATTCAAGAATTCACGCATTCTCTTTACTTATAACATTATTATTTTCTTTAATTTTTTCTGATGCACTATATCAGTTACTACATCACTCATCAGCAATACGCAAGTTAAGACCCGCGAGCAGCGGGTATTATTTGTCTAGTACTCAAAAAAAAATGTAAAGCTTGAATTAAAAAACACAAAAGATTGTTTGTGTCTTTGAAAAAATCAACAACTTTCTCCCTCATTTTCAGTACGTCAAACAAACCATTAGAGTCCGCCGTAAAGTTTGAGATACTCTGAGTTCAAAAAGCCAATTGAGAAAAAAAAATATTCTGCACCAGATTCTGACAAGAAACGTGTCACGTGAGAAATAAGGTAAAAAAAAATGTTAATAGAACCAGGTCTCTGAGACTTGTCCAAATTGAACATACAAGCTTCGGGAGGTCGTTAGAATCACTGTTCTAAGCCATCGAAATTGTT
>JADKLZ010000130.1:180029-193578 GCA_021533235.1 Biomphalaria straminea | reverse complement strand
TATAAATGTGAATATTATAAAGGAGATATTGATTAAAAAAACACATTCTAAGTAACGTTAAAAAAAGGCAAGCATATTCATATATAATTTTTTTTTACTTTTAAATTAAAATTTACAAAATCCATTAGATATGACAGTTATTTAAAAAAGCCTTTATATTAGGGAACTATATTTTTTTTTTTTTTTTTGTAAAAATATTTGCCTATCTTAAAATGTAGAGTAGTTACTTAATAATAAAGATATATTTTAAAATTCTTAAAATCTCACTATATCTAAAGAAACTTATATTCACAATTATTGCTAATTTTAGATGCCTTATCTTCAAAGGCCGCAGTAAGAAACCTAATTCCTTCTATCACTACACTTAAAAGTTTCATTTGTTTGTAATTAGTAGATTAACTGACTTTGTTAGCCTTTGTATATTAAAGGCTGTTAAGTGTGTTATAGGATCAGACTGGATTCCAAATGTGTGCATCGTTTCTGAAGCTTTTTTTTTTTTTTTTGTGGGGGTTGTAGGCAGTAGTCTAAAGTCTGATAAAATAAGGGGACATTATTAGACTTTGTCATGGCTCACCTGTATTTGTCTGTCGACCAGTAGTCCCTAAACATTTAATTTACAATTATACAATTGTTTAACAGTGTCTTTCCTTTATCATCTTCCGGGACAGAGTAATTCCCAATACTCATGTTACGGGATAAATGAACGCAAAATCTTCTCGAGTCCATGAAACCCAGTGTTTGCGGTTTCAAAAGCCACCTTGAAAACATTTTACTTCTTGAATGCGTATTTCTAATTAGGGCCTGAAGCACCGAAGAATTTTTTGGAGGCCTCCATTATTTTTAAAATACTTTTAAGATTTAGACTGTTTGAACAAACCAAGTCTGGTTATCCACTTGATTACACTTGCTTTGAGAGCCCAGATTTGACCCCCGGGCCATATTTCAGACTTTTTCGGATCATCTAAATCCTGTTACAATAATTCATTGGCATAGACAAGACATGATCAATTTAAAATACCAATAAGGAAAAAGGGAAATAAATCCTTCACGGATGGAATTAAAAATGTGGGTTTTCGCCCCATTAGATATATGAACAAGTTATTTATCCCACACCGATTCTCGGATTAAGTTAAAACTTTGTATCACGAACAGGCTAACACAACATATATCAGATAAAAAAAAATAAATATGTAGCAAATTAATTATTATTATTATTTATGTTGTCTGAATTAGAATCAAGCAAATAACTTCTACATCATTGTAAGATATAGTTGTAAGTGCGGAGTGCTTTCCCTTAGTTAAGCTTTTTTTTTTAAAAAAAGATTTATTTTCCTTGTTTGCCTCGTAAACCTTAGCATGGAAGTCACGTGGGAATCAACAAAAAAGTCTCTAACCAAGTCTCGTTATCCACGTGATTACACGGGCTTTGATGGGCCCGAATATGATACACAGGCCGTAGTTCAAATTTCACTTGCATAGTTTTATCAATACAGAAAGAAAGCTTTATTTTGTTCGAAAGTGATAAAAATAAACACACTTTAGTCATTTACAATTAATAATGTGTGACTTAAATTGAGAAGTTTTCATTATTTAAATTAATTTCACACCCATTCATTTCATTAAAAAAAAACACTTTTATTTTTAGATTTATTATTTTTTTTAAAACTGCATTGAAGTTACATTAAAAAACAAAATAGATATCGATGATTCTTCACAGTTATGTCTAAATACATAGTAGTGTAGATTACAAATATACGAAGTCTTTGAATGCCTTTAATTATTGAAGGCCGAGTTAAAATGTCACAGCTCGATTTTTTGTTTTGTTTCAGTTTTGACACTGTGTAGGCGGTAGGCAGTCAAGGAGCTGATAAAAGTAGCGGGCATTATTACATTTGTTATAACATAATTGTATTTGTTAACCAGCTGTCTTAAAACAATTGAACTGACTAAATTACAATTTTTTCTCCAGCGTCCAACCTTTATCAGCCACTGGGTCAGAGAAACTTCCAGAACTGAGATCTCGGGATGAATAAACGCTAAATTTTCCTAAGTCTGTAAAACCAAGTGTGAGCATTCTTAATATCCACCGTCAGAACAATTTCTTGTGGGGATAACATCGCATTACGGGTTGTATATGTTGTATATGGTCCGTGAATAAGAGGTAGACTTGTAGTATCAGGTTTGAAATATCGATTACCAATAAATATAGTAATGAAAGCTTTTTATTTATTTTTTAAATCTACTTATACTTTATTATTAATTGAAAGTTTAAATGTAGAGTAAACAATTTTTAGCGGCCCCCGTAAGGGGAAAAGCTGCTATTGGGTTAGTGCAAAATGTCCGTCTGTCTGTCTGTCACACTTAGGGCGCCAAAACTAGAAGAGATACGAAAAATATTTTTTTCACCATTAAATGCGGCTTGAAAAGTTTAGGTGCAACGGCTACTTTTAGTTTTCTAAAAGCAAACCGTTTAATTTAAAAAATTAATTATGCAATCGATTTTTTAATAACAAAACACCAATTCTGAAACAATTACGTAAATATTTAGGTGCAACGGCTACTTTTAGTTTTCGAAAGTCCATACACTTATAATAAATTTTATAAAAAATAAATTTATAAAATTATTTATGCAAGCGATTTTTAAATAACAAAACACCAATTCTGAAAAAATTACGTAAATGTAAGGGAGGAAATGTTACTATAAGAAATGCTTTCAACATGTAGATACCACGCACATTTTTTAAAATGAACTTTTAGCAGCGGCTTTCGTGTACTAGCGTAAAGCCCGGAAATGACATGATTCTAAACTAATTTCTTAAATTTAAAAAAAAATCAGATTAAAAAAAAAAATTGTTTAGTGCCCCCATTAGAATGAAAGAAGCATTTTTTTGTGCGTTTTGTCTGCTGGTTGGTCTGTCCGTCACGGTTAGAAAAAAAAAAAAACACTAAAGGCTTCTGAAAATATTATTTAACCTTTACTGTTCTTTCGGAAATATTGCGATAGTTTAAGGATGGGAGCATACCGGAATTGAGCCAGGGACCAACGATAAATCCGAACTAAAGTCTAGTGCGCAAACCTCTGAGTTTGTGTATCACACAAACTCTCTTTGCAATCTTGTTTAATTTTTTTGCAATCACATCACAACTCTTCCCACATCGTTAGGGATACAATATTGGCAATACATGATATTTAATTTAGTTTTCACCTTTGAAATACCAAATGCAAATACGTGTACACTCTTGAAAAATGCAAAATTTTATTATGAGAACTTTTGCATTATTCTTTTTTACATAAAAATGTTTGGAATTCGTTCCCCATCGATCTCAAGACATACAACATGCTACACTTCATTCAAGAAGATCATTATGACCTATCTGAATTCATAATACTTAACTTAAAACTTAATACATCTTTAAGTTGAAGTGCAAGGAGAGTCCTTGACCGTCTCCTCTTAGAGAGACAAAAATAACTAGTACATTCCAAGCTGACGGATGAACAGGTTCTAGAAGAAACAGTATGCGTGCAGACCAGATAGCTTCCCTGTCTATCATAGAACAATCACTGGAGTTCCACTGGATTAGGCAAACTTCGCGCATTTGGCCAATTCTCAAGTTAAGCAATGAAGTGGAATCCACAAGGGAAGAAAAATTAGGGCGTCCTAGCAACAGCCGTTGACTGAACTAGAGGTAGACACCTTAAAGTTTAGTAATACCTGGAACGAGATAAGATGGAAAGGATGACATAGAATAATAGAATATGGAGATCTTTTGATGATGGCCTATACCTATAATTAACGTCACGGTCTGTAAGTAAGTAATTAATAATTGGTTTATATCTTTAAAAAATGCAAACATTTAGAACATCTTATCATAATTAGAACGTAATTATTCTTAAGGGTAAACTGGGATGTTTTTGACACAATTTTTTCTAACACTTATAATTAAAAATGTCTGTTGGAAAATATTTGAAGACGCAAACATTGCACACATACTTAGGGCATAAAATATTCAATTTAAAACACTGGATTTTAACTATCACTTAAAGAACTCTAGATTTCATAGGCCTGGTCTGTTGTGTATTCATCGCTTTCTCTGTCTTCCTCTTCATCTCTTCCTGGTACTGTTCTCTGAAGGAAAGTCTTTGCGAGCCCTTAGAATCAGAATCAAGTATTTTCCTAATTACATTTTTTAGATGATTATAGATTGTACACATTGTTCATCCAACAATGTTACACTCAACAACTACATCTTCAATTGTCTATTTTCTTCTTCTTCTTCTTCTTCTAACCAGCTTTTTTTACTGCTGAGCTGTCATTTTTTTTGCAGACTGTGCCAAGGAAAAATACTGTGCTGTTTTTTTCAGTTGCTCAGCACTGCCATAAAGGGTGTTGGTTATGTTGGGCTGTAGTGGTAGTAGGGTCTGCCTAAGGTGGATTAGGAGGGGGCATTCAAAAAGGATATGGTTTACAGTTTCATAAGGGTGGGAGCAGTGTCTACAAAGTGGGAGTTGTGTGGGATTTATTTTATTGAGATGATAATTTAAATGTGGTGTATGTCCTGTTCTTAGTTGGAAGATTGTACATTGCTCTTTGCGGGGAAGGAAGTTAATACTGTCCAGTTTGTTAGGCATGTTCATTTCTTTGTACATGGCTCTGCCTGTGTTTCCTGTTGCCCATTGGTTAAGCCACTCCTCTTTGTAGTTGTTGATTAGCAATTGTCTATTTAGAAAGCCAGTCATTATATCTAGACTCATACAACTATATTGTGAGCAACTCTGTTACTCTGTATATAGCAATATCATTGCACCAAGCCGTCATTGCCCCTCCCCCAAACATCTCCATAGTCGCAGTCTCTTGTCTGTCCTTGAAGTTGAAATACTCCTCCATCCGATATATTTTAGTAACAAAATACTTTCATTTCTATAGCGTTAATGTGAGTTTAACGCACCATAGAATTAGAAGAAACACCTATACAATGGCGAGATCAAATGACCAATCTTAAGGTCCTGCAAGGATGCCTGTATCATTGCTGAACTTTCCCAAATGCAACCTACGTTATAGCCTTAGATACCTAGACTATTGAAAGCGAGATTTAGTTATGTCATGGAGAGTAAGGTTTGGTGAATTGATGTTTTTTTTTTATTTCCAAAGTTTATATCAACTCTGTGTCTGTCTGGTCAAAAGTTTGTACACGTTATTTCTTTCACATCCATTCTTGGATCTTGTAAATTTTTGCACATTTATTCAGTGTCAATTAAATACTGCTAACTATTTTATATGATACCAACAAGGGAAATTAATCATTCCTTATTCACATATCCGGTCAACGTTCGGTCATTAGATAATTGAATTATTTAGCCCATACTGATTCTTAGATGAAGTTAAAACTTTTAAACAAATATACCTAACAAAACATAAATCAATACTAAAATTAACTATATTTTTTACACGTAATAAAAGAAAACGTCTACACGACTGAGAGATATAGTTTTAAGTCCGGAGTTATATGTGGTAGTTAGGTTTTTGTTTTGATTTATTATTTATTTATTTATTATTCTCTTTTTGTTCGCCCCTTCAGCCTTAACACGTGAGTCTTGGGCGAATCTCTGAAAAAGTCTAAACGAACAAAGTCTCGTTATCCATGTGATTACACTTGCTTTGAGTGGCCCGAATATGACCCACGGGCCGTAGTTTCATAGTTGATCAGAACAGAAACATTACTGAAGGTTAGCTCGATCAATGTTTTATTCTTTATAAAAGTATAATGTAATTCTTGAAAGGAAAGTGATAAAAATAAATACTCTTTAGTCATTTACGATAAATAATGTATGACTTATATTAACAAGTTGTCATTATTTTATTCAATTTCACAATCTTTATTCACTATTAAGAAATACAACACTTTCATTTAGATCAGTGATGCCCAACATAATTTAATCTGCGGCCATTTTAATTTCCACATGATCGAAAAGATACAAAAATTTAAGAAAATTGACCTGAAACTATTTCATTTGAGATCCAGGCGTGCTACTTACAGTAAATATTGGGAAGTGTTTATTTTGTTTCACACGCGTCAGAAAATGGTGCAAGTTCTATTTAAGTTTTTTTTTTTTTTTTTGTTGTTTTTGTACAACAGTCTCACTTTCTGTATCAAACAAACATTTTGGCTAATATATTATCATGTCCCTCTAAAAGTAAGGAACTGTTTACTGTTCCTGAATGTTTTATATTCTGAGCCCTAATTCATAAAAGTACAAATGTCAAATGTCCTGGTAGTAATCCGTTACAATAAAAGTGAGGGCCTTTACGTAGGTAAGACATTCATGATTGAGAAGAAAGATCTGGAGGGAGGCCTCGTCCATCCTCCGGGGACCCTTCTTCTCAAACTATCCGGACAGGGGGCAGTCAGAGCCTCGATGGCGACCATCGTTGCCGCCTTGGGGCTCAGGCCGGAGGAGGTGGGTCCCCTGTACCGGTTCGAGAACCCGTATTTATGGTTTCTCGGTGTCTCCTCACCCGCGGTGAGGGGAAAGATACTAGGCGAACCTTCGGAAAAGAAGACACTTTCAGGGTGGAGGTGAACACCCTGGAAGAAGAAAAGATCAAAATCACCCTCCACTGGGTGTCCCCCGCATCTCTAAGTCCAAAATGGAGGAAATTGTCAATAGTAAGAGCGGAGGATGGCTCCAAAGCAGAGGCTCAAAAAATAGATGGGGCAGACAAGTGGGTCAGCTGGATCAGACCGAGGAAGGGAGCCGAGCTGCCCCTCTAAATACAGCTCAGGTACGAAGATGACCCGAGAACATATAAAGTACTCATTACAACCCCGGGGAGGAGACAACAGTGCTGGCACTGCCAAAAAGTGGACCATTGGTCAAACCAGTGCCCAACCAGAATCACCCCTAGGGGTAATAAAAAAGAAGGGGTAAAGATCCCAGAACCCCCCAAAACATCATACGCTACGGCCCTAAAAGGAGGGAGTGCAAAAAGTACCAGGAGGGTGGGTCAGGGGAATAAGAAGGATTTAAAGTAGTAGAGAGGAGGAGGAAGGCCTCAGATGGGCAGGGAGGAACTGGTAAGGATAAGGAACCAGCCCCTCCCCCAAAAAGGTAGAAAGAGGAGGGAGCGCGGGAGGGTCAAACTCCCACAAAAGACTGAAACCAGAAGAAAAAGTAAGGTCGGAGCCTGACACTCCGACCCAAATAAACAGAAAGAGGACCCTATCGTCCTCCTCCTCTTAACTGTCTGACGGCCAGTGCGGTGAGGTAGAGGTGGAGGAGGAGGGCGAAACGGGAGAGGAGGGAGAGAAGGAAATGGAGTTTCCTGATTCCCCAGGCCAATTGATCATAGATTAGGGAGAGGACCCTGGCACACACTCCAGTTCATAAACACAAAAAGCAAATCAAAATAGTGGACCACACACAGACACACACAAACACGCACTCATAGAATACGATAGAATGTTAACACGCACACACAACAACCCACCCACACGCAGACATGGCAGACATCACAATTCTCTCTCTAAATATCAGAAGCTTAAATAACAAACACAAATATTTAGTACACTTAGCCAACACCTATAAAACAGACTTCATATATCCACAAGAGACAAACACGCACACACGATACCAGGCAATGAAAATCACCTCAGACATGGGTTTTGCGGGTGGGTACTTTAGTTTAGGGCAGAAAGCAAGAGGGGTAGCTATTTTACAGACATCTAACAGATTCAAGGTTACATACACACACACAGAAAATAACGGTAGGGTAGTCATAGTTAAAGTAGAATCACAAAAACACGCATACACTCTAGTGAACATTTACGCTCCAGCTCAGAGTGCAGAAAGGCCTTTGTTTTTTGAAACTCTGAGCGAAGAGCTACACAGCAAACACGTAGGGGAAAAAATAATATTAGGTGGGGACTTCAACTACATAGAAACGCAATTAGACAGGAAACACACGAACACGCAGGGTCCACCCCCCTCAAACCCAAACTCAAACTAACGACTATCTCAAAGAGATAAAAGTTCAACATCGAATAGGGGACGCTTACAGGGGAGTGTACCCAAAGGGGAAGGATACTACAATGAAGCATAGCGCACACCCAGTGGAGACGAGACTGGACCGTTTTTACACACCAAACGACATTCAAATTAACGAAATAAAACACCTGGACGAGACATTGACTTACAACAGACCACAAAGGAGTATTAGTTAAAATAGGGGGAGAGAATAAGGAGTTTAAAAAACAACGAAATTTTTGGAAATTTAACAAAAGTCTGCTTGAAGAACCGCAAATCCAAAAATCTATCGCAGACACGATCCAGAATTGCATAGGAGAAGAGGGAAACGAAGGGGAAATTATACAAATGTGGCCGGTACTCAAAGAATCCATTAAACAACAAGTGATAGTTTTAGCAAAGATTAAAAGTAAAAAAATTAAAGACGAAGAGACAAGACTTAGAGACAGATTACAAACAACAACGAACGACATTGACAAAATAGAACTACAAGGACAGTTAGAAGACATTTATAAGTATAAATATAAAGGGGCAGAAATCAGATGTAAGTACCCAAGTTTATCGGAATCACCAAACAAACTATATTTAACGGCAGAACAGAATGTACAGAAAGACAGGACAATTACAACAATAAAAGACACCGACGGAGAAGAAACACAAGACCAAAAACGGATAAATGACATATTTTGCAAATTTTTTAGAGAAATATACAAGAAAGAACCGACAGAAGCAGACGCACAGAATTTTTTCTTAAACAATGTTAAAACAATAGTAGACGCAGACAAAGAAACCACAGACAGACCCTTCACTCTAGCGGAACTGAGGGCTGCCCTAGACATGACCCAAAACGACAAATCCCCAGGTCCCGACCCGTTTAATATACGAATCGAATTTTACAAAGCCTTCTTCCCCCAAATAGGACCGTTACTGATAAAACTATACACAGACATGTTAGGGAAAGGACAGACACCAAAAGACTTTAACCTCGCATACATTACTCTATTACCCAAGAACCCCGAAAATAACACCTCACCTAGCGACTTCAGACCAATTTCCCTATTAAACACAGACTACAAACTTATGACCAAAATGATTTTCCTAAGACTAAAACCCATAATCCCACTCCTAATAGGACAAGACCAATACTGCAGTAACCCTGACAAGAATATTGACGAACTAAACCACTTTTTAAGAGACATTATTTATTACTGCAAGGACAAGGACTTAAAGGCAGCCCTCATGTCCGTTGATCAAGAGAAAGCATTTGACAGAATTGACCACGACTACCTTTTTAAAGTACTAGACAAGACTAACATAGACAAGACACTAACAAAATACATCAAATTGGTCTACACAGATGCCGCAAGCCAACTGATCATAAACCAAAAATTTAGTGATAGGATCCCCATAAGAAGATCAGTCAGGCAAGGGTGTCCCCTATCCCCCCTCCTATACACCCTCTGCCTGGAACCCCTGTTAGAAAGTATAAGATTAGACTCAGAAATAGTAGGCATTAAAATCTATGCTATTTTGTGATTGAAAATAGTGCGGATTGGGATGCACCAATTTCCATTCACACCGCGTGCTGCGCCATGGGATCTTCCCAATTACTTGTTGCTCGTTTGACCTCTTACTTAGAGGATTATATAAATAGATAATACTTTTTTTTTACTGCTTTGTAAAGTGAAGAGTTTCATATTGTATGTGGGACATGTAATTCTTATCATCTATTGGAACAATATCAAATAGTTACTTTTACTAAGTAGGTAAATAATACTAATTTATTATACTCTTATCAATTGCATATACCTTGATGATCGATATAGTTTGGTTACCTCGTCTCTAAGTCTAATATATAATCAAACACTATTAGGTGATTCATTAGCCAGTCCGGATTGGGATGCACCAATTTCCATTCACACCGCGTGCTGCGCCATGGGATCTTCCCAATTACTTGTTGCTCGTTTGACCTCTTACTTAGAGGATTATATATATAGATAATACTTTTTTTTTACTGCTTTGTAAAGTGAAGAGTTTCATATTGTATGTGGGACATGTAATTCTTATCATCTATTGGAACAATATCAAATAGTTACTTTTACTAAGTAGGTAAATAATACTAATTTATTATACTCTTATCAATTGCATATACCTTGATGATCGATATAGTTTGGTTACCTCGTCTCTAAGTCTAATATATAATCAAACACTATTAGGTGATTCATTAGCCAGTCCACTCATCAACCTTGCCCCACGACATCATTGACCACATTTATGATTCCCTCCCTTCGCCCGGTCTCTTTTATCCATTCCCATCCAGGTTATAATGATTTTATCCATTTAGCACTGTGAACAAACTTGATGTAAGCCATTTCAGATAACAAACAAAGGAAATGTTTTAAAGCAAAGTCTTGGTGATCTACTTGTATGTGTCAAATAGGTTTATATCAATTTGTTGAAGAAAACATTTAATTTGAACTTTTCTAGAGATTATATTACCCAACTTTAAACGACTATTGTACACTACATAATTGTATAACAGAACGATATTCATTGATTTAGTGCGATTACTTAATGCAAATGTTTGTTTTTTTTTTAATAATTCTAATCCTTTTTTTTAAGAATGTCCACTACACCCCTCTCTCCCTCTCTCTAAATCTTGCAGCTCTGTCATGTGAACAAGAGAGACATAAAGGTTTATATTTCTTTCACGGGATATAGGATCTAGGGCAGGCATGTCAAACTCATTAAGGCATATGGGCCGCATAAACATCTTACTATGACCTGAGGGGCCGCAGCAAAAAATCAGTTGCAAAACAGCCTACTAGTTTTTTTGTAAATTAGAAACAATACAATAGAATACAATAATTAATGGCATACCTGTCCCTTAGCTAAATTTGTAGTACTATTTCTAATTAAAAACTACTATTATTTTCTTTGTCCTGATGCTTGACATATTTTTGGGATACCATTTTATTAATGTCAGGTTGAAATTTGTTTGCCACTGACGCTTTCATCACAGATGGCAAATTTTGATCAGATAATCTGGAACGGTGAGGTGTTTTAATAGCTTTTATTATGGGAAAGAACTGCTCACAGAGACCAGTGCATGCAAACATAGATAGAATTCTGGCTGCAAATTTCCGCAATTCAACATACCGTTCAGGGTAAAAAACTACTATTTTGTCACAGCTATTTCAATATTCTTCGATTTCAACTAAGAATCTGACAGCTATTCTATCAGCTCTAGTTGCACATTTCCAACAGCATTTGCAGAAACAAATGAGAATGGAGATGCAAAACACGAAAATTCTTGCACTTACGTAACGAAGTCGCAAAAACGGTAATTGAAAGCATCTACTAACGATTCTAGATAAAAGCCATTCACCAAATTTCGCAACCGTATTTAATCATTTAAGTTCCTGACACGTTGAGAAGTGAACAAGATTTTCACTTCATATTTGGTTTATCCACAGTCCTAATTTTGCTTCAAAATATATTTCACTTGATTACAACCAGTTGTGACAATTTTGTCTTTACTTTGAAGTTTCAAATTCAAGTCTTGCAGGTGACCAGTGAGATCAACTGCTAATACCAAATCCTAAACACATTCGTCAGTTTGGAAATGTTTTACAGGTTCCACTTTCATGTTCAGAAATAATACGATTTCCTCACGCAGTGCAAACAATCTCTTCAATATTATATGTCATGAGAACCAGCGGACTTCGTGTAGTAGGAAACACAATCAAATTCATGTTCAATGTCATCCAGAAACATTAAAATTTGGCGAGCATTAAAACCACTGGCACGAATAAAATTGAGAAGCGAAATTGAGAAACCGGTCTTATGACATGTTGAAACTGTAATTGCTGTGCGCAGAATGTTTCTTGGTGAATGATGCACTGAAAATGAGCAAATTTAAAAGTACCATCAGTCTCTCTTATTTTTGCAAGTAACTTTGCATCAAAAACCATTTCATTTCATGGTTGGTGCGCCATCCGTTGTTAGACTATCTAGCTTTACAAAGGTAAATTGTACTGCATTATCACTTTCTGTTATTTCACAAAAACATCCTAGCTTGTTGTGATGGTATGCATTAAACAGAGCTAAAGTAGTTCCTCGTGTCAAAATTCCTGTCACACTCACAGGTCATTATGTGCTACACCCTTTACATCAGTTGACTCAGAGCCAATGAACATAATTCAAAATCATATATTTTGTTCTTTAATTGTTCACGCAACATGACTGACATGTCATTTATTCTATCTGCCACAGTGTCACTAGTTAACGCTATTTCTTTGAATGCTTTCAACTTTTTAGGACAAATTACTTACAAATTGCTTCGGTTTTAAAAACACACTCCTTCATAAAATCACATTTATTAAATGTTTTGCAATGGCTTGCAATGAAGTTTGACAAAACGTAGTTTGCTTTCACTGCAGACTCACCCTCGTTGTTCAGTTTAATAAATACTATTTTTTTCAATTCAAATAGCTTGTCATCTCTTGTTTTCCAGCGTATTAGTTTATAATTATTTTTTTTTTTGGTGGCCAGAGGGGCCGCATGCAAGGTGGTCGCGGGCCGCATGCGGCCCCCAAACACCCAGTTTGACATGACTGATCTAGGGCATATACTAAGATTGACTCTAAAGGCTTATTTGAAGAAGGCATTATTTCTACGCTGATGTGATCTCATGTGAAATCTACACTCGATTAAGGTTATAAACAATGTTTTAAAAATATATATTATTACTCCTTTTAGGGGCCTGATGACTGATGGTTTTAACATTATATTAAGTGTAATAAAGTGTAGTACATGTATATTCACAATATGTTTAACATTCAATTTCCTTATCAGTGTTTATTAAAGCTACTCTATCTTTTTTTTTTGGCAAAAGTGTATAAAGTATACAGTGTCTATCACTTAATAAGTTTTGACATGACTTTCATAGTTTACCTGGATCGAGGCATTGGGAGTTAGTTTTGCCATAGCTTCAGTTATTAGCCATTATGAAAGTTGACACAATTTTGTTATGTAGATACTTTGGGGAGATAATGAACATTAAAATAAAACAATTGATTGTTGAAGAATAAAAAAAAACAACATGGTTTATTTATGAATGTTAATATATAAGTTTCATCAACAAATATTATAATGTTTTAAACTGACAGGTTAGGATTTAGGCTTTGTGTTCATTAACATAATTTTGCCTTTTTTTTTTAAAAATCAAACTTTAATGGAGATACTTAATAATGATGGATATATAGTCAATTCAATTATTTCCATTTCACTACAATACATTACAGGATTTAGAATAATATTATTAATTTGGAATGCTTAATACATTAAGGCCGTAAAATTAAAAGAAAACAAGATTACAAAGAGAGTTTGTGTGATACACAAACTCAGAGGCGGCCCCCGTCGGAGTCGGATCCCTGTCAGATCCGCTTTGATCTCTCAACGGACGGACAGACAGACAGACAGACAGGCCACACAAAACTAATATACATCTTCCGTGCTTTGATC
>JADKLZ010000130.1:136489-155677 GCA_021533235.1 Biomphalaria straminea | reverse complement strand
CTAATCTACTTTCCTCTAGGGATCATTATCAATGTGTGGTGAAATCAGTTTCCTCAGTAAGATCTGTATGGCGAATCTACTTTCCTCTGGGGTTCATTATCAATGTGTGGTGAAATCACTTTCCCCAGTAAGATCTTGTTGACTAATCTACTTCACTTTGACACTTATCCGATCAAGGTGGTGAATCTACTTTTATACATATAGGATCTTGGCGGTGAATCAACTAGCAGTGTTTCTATCATTTTTAAAACGCTGATTTCTCTTCCCCCTCCACTGAATGTAGGTACATAAAAAAAGTCTTTGTGTTGAGATGACAGATCATAGAATTGGGTTCACTGGTTGTTAATTTTAAACTCAGGCGCTGTCTCACGTCTAACAGCCTGTTTCTTATTTTAGACTTAATGTCTACTAATGGTGAAAACACAATGTCACATAAATTTGAAGTTGGAAAAGGCTAGATGTATTTCAATTTCAAAATGTTGCATTTCTAAACAGAATGTTGTGTATGTGCATGACTTATGTCTATTTTTAAGACTCAGTCTAAGCCAATTAGTTATGTTATTTTGTACGGTCCTGGGGTTAATGGAATAATTATCTGAAGTAAACTTCCTTATTCATTGCTTGCTCTTTGTCAAATGTATTTTAAAGATTTAAAGTAACACCGGGTAATTTGTACAAATATTGTTACGATTTTCTCTCTTAATTAACACTTGTACAAGCACTGCTTAACACAACAGATCTAACTCAAGAACTTGACAACCAAGAGTGACAAAATAATCTGGTTCTCGAGCCCATAACCATGACACGGGTCATATTTACATGTACTAGTACTGTCCCTTGTCCATTGACACAGTTGACTGACATACAGCACGTCACATAGCTTGTGCTACGTTTTTCAGTTGGTCACACTACTTTAACTGTATCAATGCGCCAATACTATTAAAACAATATAGAATAAAATAATATTTCAAAAATATGCATTGCAGCTTATTAATAATTTGTTTTAGTCTATTAGTAATTTACTTCTCAAAATCTTCCGATAAAGAGATAGAGGAAGCACATTTGTAGCCACCATTGTCTAGCATAGCACTGTAATTGTTGTCTATTTATTATTACAAACAATACAACTTTATTTGCCGATTAATGATTAAAGTTGGTAGAGCGTAGTGCTATTACCTCAAATATTGTTGGTTCGATACCTATACTAGCATTTTTGTCTTCTTATTTTTAATGGCTTCTAAAATATAAACATTTAATATTTTATTTGAACATACAGTAGCCTATAGAATAGTAGAATTGATTTGTTTTAAATGTATTAGGTCTGCCTATCTTTTTGAATCTATGTATGCATGAAATTGAAAATCGTTCTACCTTAACCAAAAAATACTTGATAATAGAATAGATCAATGTCATCCATGTTACATGACTATATCATCCAGATATAGATCTTAAACTACACTAGGTCAATGCTATATGACTATATCATCCAGATATAGATCTTAAACTACACTAGGTCTAGGTATATTGTTCTGGTCATGCCATGTCTAGCATAAACACCCATAGCACACATTCATTTATAAATATCCTTTTATTAATCACATCTTTTACATTTTCATTTTCATGTTAAATTTTCATCTTCTTCGGATGCTCTTAAATTTGAAATAATAAAATATTTTAAAAAAAGGGCTAATTCTTGAACTCTACCAGAATTTTAATATTGTGCTTTCGTTTTGATGTTTTCTGTATACACTCGTCTACAGAAACACAGGAACTCTCATACAAATATACCCTTGTAAATACAGTTCTGTAAGGCAGTGTTCCATTTGTTCAAATACAACTTTTCTTCACCTTTTTCGTTTGTCAGAAAAAATAACCTCTTTCTGGTTTAAAATTACTTCCTAGCTTTGTAAACCCCCAAACGTGTCATTAGGCAAGAAGGCATCGTACGTTTAAAACGTATAATGTCCCTTTAACAATTTCAGCCTAAGAATTATGAAGGCTTCAATGACCTTGTCAACCACAGAAGTTTCTCTCTTGCTAGGTTACAATGACCTTATATAAATTACTTAAGGAAGAACACTGGAATAGCTTGGCGCCCAGACCTCCATGCCAGATGGGTAAACTTCCAAAACTAATTTCAATAGGAACTTTTTCTTTGATACAAACAATATTGTGGGAAGCGTTGTCGAGAGGCTAAATGCGCTTGAACTTGACTTGGCTATCTAGAAGGGGGATCGAGGTCCGACAGCCGACTCTGGCAGAGTTGTGATTACTGAGCGCCTAAAGTCAGCACGGAAACCATCTCCTATATACCCCCCTCCCCCACTGGTCCACAAATGAGATTGGACCAAAGCGCTCTGAGCATGCTATAAGTATGAAAGCTATACTAATAATATTTACCCATAATAAAGTATACTGCAAAAATTGTGTTTTTCTAATGGGAAAAATTATTGTTTCTGTACCTAGTATCTATAAATTTGTTTTTTAATTAAAAATATTCAATGAATTAAACTGTATTGTAGTTACAATAAAAATATAAATATATAATTAGATTTCCACAACTCCTTTAGTATGCAATCAATTTATTATTGAAATGCGAAATATTTGAACGCCCAAATACCAAAATAGGGCTTAGTAAAAATCCATAAAGCATTTCTTTCCATACATGTAATATAACAATACATCTTGACATCCAAACCCAACCTGCCGATTTATTTCATTCAATTGCAGTGTTACTATAGTTAAATGAATGTAGATGAAATAACAACATGGGCATCTGGTCGGGACGAATTCTCTATAAAAGAAGTTTGTTTCTCATCACGCAGCTGATAAAATAACGGCGGGTATCTGATAAACTTTTGGAACAGCGACATCGCATTTCTGCCAGGGTGAGTGTCACGGCTATTTATTCTTTCTGAGGATTGACTCTCAAAGACTTTAACATGTTTGGGTATTACTGCCAATAAGCAAAGTCTTGGGATTACTTTAAAGTTAGCATCATGTTTTAGGTAAAAAAAATAATTGTGCAAAATTTCAGCTGGATTCGATATTGGGTGTCGGAGAAATAACGTGTGCACACTTTTTAATTTGTTTTGTTTTTTAATTTGTTCTTGTTTTGTCAGGTACAAGAAATGATTGTGAAATATTCCAACTTGATCCCAAATTGGGTCTGAGAAATAACGCGTGCAGACAGACAGACAGACAGACAGACAGACAGACAGACATAGTGATTTGAAATAATAAGCTTTGTACTTTGTAAAAACGAATTAAGACGCTCTATCAAAACTCTTGCCCAAAGCCACCATCTTCCCCTAGTGTCCAGTCTATATTTATTTTTAGTATCAGTTTTAGATTTGAATATTATAGAGGTCAAGCAAAGACAAAAGAGTTGCCTACGTTTTGAGAAGCAGGAGAAAGTATGGTGGAACCTTAAATCTAAAACTTTTCTTTAGAAATAGATTTTTACGTAATAAGCTCAAATCGATGTCCGACTCATCTTGTGATGCAACTTTCTTGTGAAATGGGAAAAATATCTGGAGATCGTTGGTGAGCTTGGTCAGTGAATTTCGTCTGATATATTGTTAGATTTCT
The DNA here is from genome assembly GCA_021533235.1 of Biomphalaria straminea. Classification (NCBI taxonomy): domain Eukaryota; kingdom Metazoa; phylum Mollusca; class Gastropoda; family Planorbidae; genus Biomphalaria; species Biomphalaria straminea. Next base: position 152,086 of record JADKLZ010000130.1, on the reverse strand, counting down.
CATCGCTATTCTGTCTCAGATCTTTATATATTTAGAAAGTCTAGTTCTTCACCTGTGTTCAACATTAACTGATGAGAGACCTTGTTTTATCATCTCGAAATGTTAAAAATGTATGTATACTTTCTATAAATAGTGAGAGACTTTTTTACCTATTATATTAATACTTCACTTTTCGTCAAAACTAGATGGTGAATATAATTTTTCTTGATGGTCATAACCAATGTGTTGTGAATTTACTTTCGTATAAAACACTTCGGCGGGCCGCATGTGGCCCGCGCGTCTTAATTTGTCCACCCCTGCTCTAAGGAGTTGACTATCAATTTTCAAATGTAAAAAAAACTTAAAGGGAGATAATGAACATTAAGAAAGAACAAATCTTTGTTGGGGAAAAGGCCATTTTTATGAATTTCTTGTTTTTTTTTAAGAAATAATATAATCTTTTAAAATAAATACAATACCGCAGGATACCTACCACTAGAGCAGGGTTTCTTGACCTGTGGGTCGCAACCCCACTATGGGATCAAATGACTTATGGTCGGGGGTCGCCTAAAACCCCCCAGAAAATTAGGATTTTTCTTTTTAGTTTATTCCTCTTTTTTTTTTCATCTCCATTCTAAAGCGCTTTAACAAACAGAACTGTACTTGGTATTCAAACTAGTTCATTTCTGTCTGAGACGTCCATTTCCATTTTAAAGAACAAATCTTTGCGTAACAAAGTTATCCAGCTTTTAGTTATTAGACCAAGTTTAGAAGCAGCCTAGACCTAGAAGATTACATTTGTTGTAGGCCTACTACTAGATTTCTGATTTGTTGTAATAGACAAGTTGCAAATACTATCCAAACACAATTTCTGTAACAATGTAGTTTACGGTATAAAAGAGTGTTATCCATACGTCGCCATATTTGCCAATGATCCCAAGTATGTGTATTGTGAATACGAAATGGAAAAGCAAATAAATACAAGTCTGAATAAAACCTTTACTTAAATTTAATTATGAGCAAACAAATTGACGGTTGGGGGACGCCGCCTAGTTGGAAATTATTGTTACGATCTTTCTTAACCAGGCCTTCTGTCACAACTGCTCCACAACACAACACATCTAACAAAGAACTTGACAACAAGACTTTCTAGTAACAAGTTGGCGATTTATTTACAAATAACATCAACAGCCAATACGACACACAATTGGCTACCTAACTTTAAATGCTTTCTAAACAACAGAACTGCCTAACACTACAAGTCTCTCTTCTTAGCTGGTACAGCTACATTTTCAAGACTCGCTCTCTTGCTGTCCTAGACCCAACTGTCTTTCTACACATTGTCTCTCGACCGTAAAGGCCTTCAGTCCATGACCGTAGCACAGGTCACGCTTGCGTGCACTAGTAGTATACTCCCTTGTTTATAAAGCCGTTGACCCGTTGACCTGTGTTATTGGCCTGAGTGGTGTGTGTCAGTAGGCCACAAATACATTAACCCTTTCGGTCCGCCACAGTTATTACATTATATTAGGGGTCGCGGGACTAATAAGGTTGAGACCCGCTGCACAAGAGAATATTCTAATTCATTCAGTCATGGAGTAACTGTGGCTTAATTCATAGGTACCAAAGGATTTCAGAACTCCAACATATGCCAGTTATCATGCCGTTCTATTCTGGACTGGGCCGAGGCCTTTGACACACTTCACAACGAGATGATCGCTAAAATCTTTTAAATGTGGCTTAGATCCTAACTGACTAAAAGCACCCAAACTGTATTGGTTACTAGGGCCACCTCAACAAGCCTAACGGTGTTCAACAATTATCGGTTCTAGGCCCAGTATTTATCGCTATGTACGTATATCATCTAATTTATGTAATACAGCCAACCGGCATTTTATACTACTTCTTTTCTGATGCCTCACAATTGTACGAATTATTAACTCCATCAGAGGTGTAGTATTTGGAAACACAAATAAGTGGAACTTGATAAACTAAAAAAAAAAGACCGTTGCATTCTAAGTCAAAATGTTTGTGTGGAACAGACGAGGCTTCACACAAAGAAACATTCTAGAACTCCAACGTGTTGTCGTCTGATGATATTTTTTGAAGATATTTCTACATTTTCTGTTCACGTGTTTAGAAACTCAAATTGATAGGACAAGAGGAAAAATCGTATAATTTGTAAAAGCAATGCAAAGCATGCTATCGACTTAACGTTTACCTAAGTTTATCTTAATAGACAGATCGGAAGTTAGGTGGTAAACAAAACTTTTACTTTTTTAATTGTTTTATATATTTCTTTTAAACAAAAATATTGCATTTATTTTCTTTAGTTGTTTAGTTTAGTTTATAAACTAATTGCTTCGATTTTTTGTTATATCATGTAAAAGAAACAGATCTATACAGCTTGATCCGAGATTGGATCTGGGATAAATAACATGTACAATTGTTTGTTTTTACCAGACAGACGACAGAATTTAAATAAGCTGTGTTAAAATGAATCGAGGATACTCTATCCAATATCTTGCCCAAAAGCCACTATTTTTTTCTCATGTCAAGTCTGTGGCCTTTTTCTAGTATCAGTTTTAGATTTCAATATTATCGAGGCAGTAGCGGCCCTAGGGGTTGGTCTTTTTATGACATTTTCATTGTTTGTAGGAAGACTATTTAATTTCTCATTGGTTGCCTGGTCTTGCTGCTCACGCACTGGACTGTCGTTCGGACTTCTCTATGGTCACTGGCTCATACGCTGCCCGCTTCAATTCCTCGTCGTTCTGCAAGAGGTTAGGAATAGTTTGAAGTAGTAAGTATATTATCTTTCAACAAGAGAAATGAATCTTTTAGTTTTCACAGATGTGTCTAAATATGTTGGGTTTTTGCTCATTTATATATCTGAACAAGTTTTTCACACCGATTTAAACAAATATAGACTACTAAACAAAATATGAATCAATTATAAAGCTAACCAATTAGTCAATTATTTATTTCATAATTAATTTTTTTTATTAGGAATTAAGAAAACAAAAAATTCTACATGATTGTGAGATAAAGTTGTAAGTAAATAGCTTTTTCCCTTAGTTAAGTATTGCATCTTAAAAAGTATTTTAATTACTTGTTTGTCGCTTGAACCGTAACCGTAATTGGTGAATCAAGAAAAAGTCTAAAGGTAGCAAGTATCGTTTTCCACGTGATTACACTTGCTTTGAGAGGCCGAATTTGACCCACGGGCCGTATAAAAGACTTCAGCGTTATCAGGGTAGAAAAAATTTTGAACCTTAGCTCTATGAAATAATTTTTTTCTAATGTAGTCTGTGGTTAATAAATTCATGATACAAAAAATGCTTATTATTTTAATGCCTCATTTAAATTCCTCAATTTGGTCTAGAGATAACTAATATTTAAACATGGCTGAATCTAAATATAAAATAGACGGTGGTGTTAATTTTCAAAATTTTTTTTCTTTTTTTCTCGTCGAGCTTATATTGCCTACGTGTCTTTTATTTAACATTTTATGTAATGACACAATGAGACAAACTAACTGAAGGATCGTTGGAGACAAAGCAACCCTGATAAGATTTGAAAAATTATTGAATACCCCCATGGTAAAGTTGATAAAAGATCTACAATTGACAAAATATTTGTTTTCAAATTTTAATGAAAATATAATAGTTTGCTGTGTCTTATAATATCTTGCAAAATTAGGAAAATGACATACAAATGGCGAAAAAAATGAAAGATTTAGCAAGCCGATGAATTTTTTAAAACTATTCTGTACACAAACCTGCATCTTATATTTGCTAACAATTCTTCTAAACAACAAATAGCTCAAATGTCTATATATGAACCGAGTTATGCCTGCCATGCAACATTTTTGGGCGCATGTTCTTTTATTTATGGATAAAGAAATTCACGATAAAATTTCGTTTTGTTAAAACTGATAATTGACAATAAAGTCGAACACATTTGTTGTTTTGAAGGAATAGTTCAAAGAAAAAGCAAACCCTGTAACTATTATATCAGTAGCAACGAATGGAGCAGTAGTAGATCTTGATTGCAGAAATATCTTCAATTTGTTATCAACGCAGTTATGAGAAACTAAATACGCAGTTACTTGCTCAAATGTGAAGAGAAAATGACAAGAACATTCATCAGTTAAATCACTAAGAGAGGACCAAATTACAGCAGAACTAATTCTCAGCATAAAAGAGTGCATGATGTATGTGTGAAAAATTGTTTTATTTAATTTAATAACTATATTTGCATAGTGTAGTTTTGTCTAGTTATAACATTAACAAAAAAATGTAGTCTGTATAGCGTTAAGTATTTGAAATTGAACTTCATTGCTTCCTTGTCAAACAAGAGAGTGTTAATGTGCCATTTTTTATGATGCAGTGCTCCTATTCCTTCTCTGTGGTTCTCATAGAGCTCATTAGTTGTAATGATCTTAATTTTTTTTTTCTCCATTGGGCCATTCAATAAGTTTTCCATCTCCTTCGTTTTGTGGTGGTCTTCTGAGAACAATCCATGAAAACTCTGTTAGGGCAATGATATTGTAGAAGAGTTCACTAAATTCTTGAGTTCTGGAAATTATGCTCTGGAAACAAAATGTGTAATTTGAAATTGATGAATTTTCAAAAATTCAATAGGCCTATAACTTAAACAGGGGGTCCACGGAAAAACCAGAAAACATGTTAAGGGGTCCACGAGACAAAAAAGTTAAGGAACCACTGCTCTAAGTTAATATAACTATTCTAGGTCTAAATCTTATGTAGATATAGATCTAATAAGGCTAAATAACTTTGGATCTTACTTAGATCAATACTATACTTATAGACTATATAGTCTATTTATTCAATATTATCTGGATCTAGTCAATTTAGGTCTAGAGAACATAATCTAGTTATAATAAATAAATCTAAATATATATATATATATGTATATATATTAAGTTTTTGTACACAAAGATAAATGGCACAAATAAAAAAAAAACATTTAGATCTAGATCATTGATGTAGCCTAAATAATAATTGAAGCAAAAAACTAACTGAATTCAGTTCTTTTTTTTTAAAGCTTCACATTTCAGTTGTTAATCTATTGTTCTACTGATATAAATGTACAGCAGTTTCTATTTGAATTCTTATTGAAACTATAAGAGGGTTGTTTCGCAGAAATATCTAGATGGCTGCGACGACTTGTTGTTTATTGGACCGCGCCACATTCGGTAAACATATTAGACTGAACTATATATGACTTATAGATTAAAACCTTCTTTGCAGTTTAAAAAAAAAAAGATTGCAAAACAAAATAAATATTTTAATATTATTTGAAGCAAATTAAAAATTCATTGTGTCGAAAGGGTTGCCTTTCGGCTCAGCTAAGCTCAGCTTTCGCAATAAATTCTTGGTCTTTTATATTTAGCAGTACCTTGAGTAACTTTGAAAAGATTAAAACAATATTTTGCAAGCTTGAAAAATAATTCAAATAAAATAAAAGCTCTCAAGCTCTTAATAGTGTTTATGTGTAGTGCATCAATTCAATACATTGATTATTTGCACATAATGTATATATATATATAGTCTATGGTAATTAAATTTACTATAATTCTGGACAATTTTATTCATTCTGTAAGATACCATATTAATTGATTTTATCTAATATCTAATTATGTTGCATTTAATTTCAATACACATAATACCTTGATATAAGAAAAAGAAAAAAGAGTCAATTAATTCCATTACAAAAATGAAAGTTTTGTGTACTTCATTGACAAAGTTTTTACTTTATAACTTTTTTAGTTTTCATTGAATTTAAATGAAATCTTCACACATTATAATCCTAATATGTCTTAAAAATAATAGTTATAGTTTGTATAACTTATTATTATAGTTTTTGAAATATTTTGAATTTTCTTAGTTTTTTTTACGTTTTCTCGAAATTGAGTTTTTTAATACTTTTTTTGCTAACTACTTTTTTATTTATTGCTCTATTCAAATGATTTTTTTCTACACTTATTTGGTTTATATATTACAATAAAAGTATCATTTTTCTTTGATTATTGGTGTAATTTTAAAAATATTTGCACTTTTCTTGTAAAAAAAACAACAACACTTGTCTGTATAGACAGGGCAGGATAAAAATTCTAAAAAAAAATAATCAAAAATTTTAAAAAGTAATCTGACGACTCAATAGCAATTATATTTTCCTACAACCCTGCTAATATTTAAAAGAAAATAACGAGAAATCCAAAAATAGATAGCTTTTATATAAGAGTATGTTTACAAAACAAAATGGCCGACGTTGCCATAGCAACAACATTTTCAAACTTTAAAAAAAAATTTAACTAGGGTGATCATACATAACATTCCTGTGTAATATCATTTAATTTATATCAGAAATAAAAAAATTTAGCCTCTAAGTGTTTCCCCTACTCTTATATATAAATATATGGAAAACTCTACTCCATGCACTATATATATATATATATATATATATATATATATATATATATATATTAATTAGACTTAGGTCCTCCCGCGCCGTTCGGCGTATTGGGCGGCAAGCTGTCTCCATAAAGATCTGTCATTGGAAATGTCTGAAGCCTTCTCCCATCTGGTGTCCACTATTCTGAGGTCCTCCATGAAGGTATGACGCCAAGTTATACGAGGACGTCCCTGTTTGCGTTTTCCTCGTATTGGCCTCCATGTCATCGCAATTCTTGGTATGCGTAGTTCATTTTGTCGTAGAACATGTCCCGCAAACCTCATTCGACGTTCTGTCACAACCTCACTGAGTATTCCATTCCCATTTCGGCATAGGATTTCCTTGTTTGAGACCCGATCTGTGTAACTGACTCTTAGAATCCATCTCAGCCATTTCTGTTGAGCCAGATGACTTCCATGTCTCACATGCATATATTGCAGTTGGAATGACTTCTTTTTGCCAGTCCTCAGGGACTTTTGAAGTTCGCCAGCAGAGATTGAGATCAGTCATTCTGTTAACAATGCACTGTCTTCCATGTTTTAGCATTTCTGCTGACAGCATGTCTAGCCCTGGTGCTTTGTTGTTCTTTAACATTGCAATGGCCGTGGTAACTTCCTCTGCAGTTATTGGGTCTGTCTTGACCTTGAGACCATTGTCCGGAGAGGGGTCCCTGAATGTGTAAGTCAGGTCTGGCGAAGGTTGCTTAAGGGTCTCTTTAAAGTGCTCAATGCATCTTGCATTCTGCTCTTCTTTCGTTAGCAAAGTTTTGCCTTGCTTGTCTTTTATCGGTGCCCCATGTCCACTCTTTGCTCCAGTGAGATCTCGGACAATACGATGGATATATATAAGTATGTTTGCCCAATAAATTTTTTTTTTATATAATAAGTTTCTCGATTCACATGATAATGGAAAACAGACATGCTAGCCACTGAGCTTTACATTTCATTTAAAACAAGTTATAGACCATGTTAGTTTAAAATTTATAGTTAAATAATTCATTCTCTACACGAGGATTCTATTTTCTAGGATCTGTTTCTCTGTGTGTATATTATAAAGACATTTTCAAATAAATACTCTTAAAATCAGTTTTAAAATATCATATAGTATTGTATATATATATATATATATTTACAGGTAGTTATCGGGTTAAGACTGTCTTGACTTACGTCATTTCATGGTTACGACGGCTCAGTCCGACTTAGGGTTTTGCGACGTATGTCGAACTACGTGCAGTGGCGAAGAAATACATTTATACAGTAGTGTATGCCATATGATCCTTTAATAAGACTCCCAAACGTAAGCCAAAGTAACCTGCATTAGTGCTTCAAGAAGTTAGACAGGCCTGCAACATAGCCTACAGCAGAGACTTTAACAGATCCTGTACTTGTACCCTGTACCTCACCAGCTCCTCTTGACTCACCTGCCCCAGTATCTCCAGCAAGTTCTGTAGCTTCTTCCCAATAAGTTTGTAATATCTTTGTAAAAAAAAAAAAGTAATGCAGATGATGTAAAGGCCTGCGGTTAAAGAGGGTTTCATGAGGCCAGCACAACGATCAACCGCCTTTACTTTTCTCCAACTAATGTCAATGTGACGATACAAAACGCTTGCATATAAAAGTTTCATTTGCAATCTAAAACATCCTAGAGGTGGTCTTGTAGTTAGCAAATTTTCTATCCCCTTTTCAATTTGCATTTTAACTAAACATTCCTCGGCAGACCCATTAAAGCTAGTGACCTCGTCCGATACACCGTTCATTCACCTTTCCAATTTCCCACCCCCCACCGGGTACAGCAAGGTAGGCAAGGGTAGCGTTAGATGCATAATCCCTTTCTCCTCGAGCATGCCTACAGCACGTAAAATAATTCCATTAGACAGATTGAATAGCTAGTTCGTACTGGTTTTCTTTTCTTATCAAGTAATTGCTAGGGAAAAGTTAACGTTTCTAATGACCGCCCTGGTCGACTCCTAATCTAATCGCAAAGTTAAAGTGGGCAATAAACATTTAGCGGATAATTCCACTTACGTGTTAGGAATTAGAAAGCTGAAATTTTATCGAGTCTAGCAGGAATGTTATTTTAAATTAGAAATTTAGTTAAACTAGAAGCATCCCAAATCTATTGAATGCGACACTCGTGGCTATGCTAATAAGATTAAAGCCACTCTATATAAACGCGGGTTTGGACTTAAGCAAACGCTCACAATTCGCCCCGCAAATTTCTGGTTTTAATAGGCAAGGCTGGAACTTAGCTTCCAATCACATAGCCGCCTATATTCTATACAACCGTGCCTGGTTGTTATTGATGGTACACTAACGCACAATAAACTTGCATTCACCACTAGATCTGCACTTTCTACACGCTGTCAGATCATCAGCTTCGGCTGGATCTGCAGCGTCACCAAACCAGAGCCCACGACGCCAGAACTCACCCCCCTTCTGTCAGAAAGAAGGAATCTCAGTGGTGCCCACTGCAAACTAAAGCCCACTATCTATTTCCTATGGTCCAGTGCCCAGAGATTAGTCCATTGTTCAGCGCCTACTGCCCAAGTACAAGGCTCCAGCTGTCCATTGCCAATATATCTACTGCCTGAGAACACTCTTCCCACCTTTCGCTGCAGACATACTCATATTCGAGTAGACCTCATCTGTACAAGAAGATCAGCTCCAAGTTCTCTACTACATCAACAAGATGAGTCAAGCTGCTAACTAACCAGCAGAGAAAGATAAGAAACAGGAATAGGAAACACTCATCCACTCCTCATTAAGCAATCAATGATCAAATCAATTCATTTGACTCCCATTGTCAACCCAATACCCAACATATTTTCTTTTATTCAAGTGTATTCTCTGTTTATTTGTTCACATTGTTAGCTCGTAGTGTGCCTGTTCAAAATTTACTTATATGAGTTGTGAAAAACTCAAAATTACTTATCCTAGAGTAAACGATTTATAATATTTTTATACATTTAAAAACCTCGCCACAGTCAGGTACCCATTAGACTCTTGGTGGACGCAGAGGCGCCCAAGTATCCCGAAATAAAAATCCTAGTCTTTACTGGGATTCAAACCCGGGACCCCAGGTTCAGAAGCCAAACGCTTTACCGCTCAGCCACGGTGCCTGATATATTTGGTATTGTTTTTTTTTTGTGTATTACAGTACACTATTTATTACTGTTACAGCACTTTCAGTGCTGTATAGTACAGTACAATATTTCATTGTTAAAATTACTATTCTGTACAATATTTTCCTGTTTTTATTGATAATTATGTATTAGAATAGGTGTATGGATAGGGTTAAGGTTTTCAGTACAGTTTAGTACTGTTATGCTACATTACTCGGTATGAAGGTATGATCCGTCTTACGTCAAAATTGGGTTTACGACTTCACGTGGGAACGGAACACCGTCGTAAGTCAAGGACTAACTGTGTATATATATATATACTTTAAATTTAAACTTTTTGCACAATTTTTATTGTAAAAACAGATGTACTAAGACTATTAGGTGAAACGTTTCTCAAAGAGTTTCGTTTTCCATTGTATTCATACTCTATAATTCCATAGCTCATCAGCCTAGGAGCTCCGATATTGTAGTTGGTATTTTCTGGACTATAGTAATAAGTGCGTACGTTATTGTTAGTTTTTTTTTTCTTCTTCCAGTACATGTTTGTATTGTGCCGTCTTCATCATAGACAGTAGAATAAATATATAGTCGTTTTTAATACTTATGAATCTTTTTCTTGAACTTCTTCTTCTACCAGTCTAGAACGTTCTTCTAGTAAAAATGTTAAAAATAAGATACAATAATTTTACTGACCCATTCAAATGGAAATTCAGATTGACTAAAATTGATAACCTCAGCGTAACTACTGTTCAATATAAAGGTTTATAGTAAAAAAATCACCTACCAGTTGTTGTTGCAGTTAAATCCCCTTCTATAAAACAAAACAAAACGAAAATTAGAACTACAAATAAAAAAAATCCCAAGACCACATCTAAGGAAGATTTTTATATTAAAACACCCTCCTAAATTTAGGGGATAAACCCCTTCTTTAAAATAAAAGCAAATTACATAATCAAAATTTAATAAGCGGGGTTGATGCTAACAATATCTCTTCAATATAAAAAGATTACAAAGAGAGTTTATGTGATACACAAACTCAGAGGCGGCCCCTGTCGGAGTCGATTCCCTGTCAGATCCGCCTATTCGAAAGATGTTTCGGAAGTTCCTTCTAAATTGAAATTAATTACCTTCTCGCTGGACGACGGAGGATGGCGAGCAGGGTATAAAGCTGAATTATCTTGATGTTTGCGCACTAGACTGTAGTTCGAATTTATGGTTGGTCCCTGGCTCAATTCCTGCATGCTCCCATCCCCTCCTGAGGAAGGTTTGAACTAGGAAGTAAACTATCTTTAACTCTGAAGAAATATTCGAAACATGTAAAACAAACAGACAGATAACCCCGGAGCGTCGAGATAATCAGTTGAGCACGCTAACCGCACGACAAGGCATTGCTCTTAGATTAATAACAAACTGGTTACAAACTAATAGCCTGATATATACAATGTCACACGAGCGATTTTAAATAATCTTTCGGCATAGATCTACATACACTAAACTTCTGATTTAGCACTCTTAATATATATCTTAATAATTATTATTATTAATAATTTGGATGAAATTTAGATAAAATTTACGTAAAATAAAAAAAGCCCAGATAATAAATAGAATGAATGCAATATTAAATTTAAAAATAGAAGATTAGTTTTAGTTTATTATAACATTTTAATTAGATCTAGACATAAACATCCGGAACAATATATTATAGATACTTAAACTATCGCAATATTTCTGAAGAAACAGTAAAGGTTAAATCTTTTCAAAAGCCTTTAGTGTTTTATTTATCTAACCGTGACGGACAGACCAACCAACAGACAAAACGCATAAAAATATGCTTCTTTCATTCTAATGGGGGCACTAAACACATTTTATTTTAAATCTGATTTTTTAAAAAGTTTAGGAAATTAGTTTAGAATCATCTCATGGCCGGGCTTTACGCTAGTACACGAAAGCAATTGAGCCAGGGACCAACGATAAATCCGTACTAAAGTCTAGTGCGCAAACATCAAGATAAGTCAAGTTTTTAACCCTGCTCGCCATCCTCCGTTGTCCATCGAGATGTTAATTATTTTCAACTTAGAAGGAATATCCGAAACATCTTGCGAATAGGCGGATCTGACAGGGATCCGACTCCAACAGTGTATCACACAAACTTTCTTTGTAATCTTGTTTAAATTAAAAAACCCTCTCGATGGTTTAGACTTTAAAATCCATCTACCAAAGTTTTGTATGTTGGAAACCTCTTTTTTATAGTATTCAAAAACAAACTACAGTCACCAAATTCTAAGGGGTTTTGAATTTTAAAAAATATTTCAGATTTTTTAGTTTCAAATCCCTTAACATATGGTTTTGATGAAAAAACTCCCCTCTTCGATATAGTATCTAAAGCAAACTACAGTCACCTAATTCCAAGAGCGTAGTCAAGAGAGTTTACCCATTTCTACCAGTGGCTGTAAATAGAAATCTGATGGAATTGAAAACCTCTAAATGTGGCTTAACAAAGATGTTCTCTAAAAAATTAAAAAAATAACTCTTCACTAAAATGTTACCTTTCGAAAGAATTCCCAGTATCTTTATTCTGTATTTCATTTGACTGGGAATTAGTAGTTAATTATGATTAGTAGTTAATTATGATATTATCCCTGGTCTCTCAGACCATGAGATCATAAAAATAAACAGTAAGATAAAAGCAGTAGCCAATATAAAACCTAAAAGAAAGATCTTTCAAATGTAACCTAACATAACTACACCAAGCTGTATTAAACTTTCAATAAACATTCTTATCCAAAAAAGACAATAACCAACCAGTTGATGACCTCTGGAATACAGAGTGAATACATAAAAAATGTAATATCGAAAATTACCTGTTACCTATCCCTTAGTCTAGTGGACCGTTGGGGCACCAAGCAAGACTTGTAGACCATATTTCTCCATTCCTCTATATCCTTTGCCCTGTTTAGAAATTCTTTCAGTGCTAGGCCCGTCCATTCTTTTATGTTGTCTTCCCATCGCTTTCTCTGTCTGCCTCTTTTTTTTTTCTTTTTCCTGGTACTTTTCCCTGGAGGAAGGTCTTTGCGAGCCCCGAAGATCTTGTAATATGGCCATAGATTTTAACCTTGTGTTTTTTTTCACAGTAGTTAGCAGGTCATCATGGGGTCCCATCGCTCTAATCTCCTGGTTTGAGACGCGATCTTTAAATGTGACGCCTAGGATTCTTTTGTAGCATCTTATTTACTTTGCTAGGATCCTCCTCTCTAGCTCTGCAGTCAGGGTCCAAGACTCACAAGCATATAGAAATGTGGCTATGACCAGGGAGCGCATCAGTCTGATTTTTGTGCCTAGGGCTAAGGCTTTGTCTATCCATATTACTTTAAGTTTAGAAAGGGCTGCTATGGACTGTGCTGTTCGGACCAGTAGTTTGGGTTTTGTTCGCTCATCCAAGACAATAGCTCCGCGGTATTTAAAGCTGCTAACGCTAGTTAGCTTTTCATCTCCGATACTGTTGGTCCTAGTAAAGCCCTGTTGGCTATTGGTCATTTTTTTTTCTGCATTTATTTGCATGGAGAACACAACAACCACATCGACTATATCATTGTCCAACAGTGCTTTAAAGCAAGCATTCATACACCAAAACAAGAAGTTTTCCTTGAGCTGACATTAGATGCAACCATGACCTTGTTATGATGACCATCAATTACAACTAAAATGGTAACAAAAGAAAGACCTACCAGGATAAAATTTGACATGGACAAGCTGAAAGACCCCAAAGTACCCGCCATATTTGAGGCACAAATAGGAGAACGCTTTGCAGCCTTCAACATCTTGGACTGCAATGACCAGGATATAAACACACAAGGTAATATGCTAAACACAGCAGTCACAGACACAGCCCGGGAAATATTAGGGAAGCTCCGCTCGCCCAAAGAACCCTGGGTAACAGAGGATATACTTCAACTCTGTGACAAGAGTCAGGAGCTTAAAGGGGAAAAGCTGTCTTACCCAAAATATGACCTTGAATACAAAAACATGAACAAACGGATTAGAAAGGGAATGAAAGAAGCGAAGGAAAACTGGATTGAGAACAAGTGCCAAGAAATTGAACGGGGACTCAACAGGAAAACGTAAAAAAGCGTCCCAACTAGTGAAGGACCTCGCTACGTCAAAGCATGGAAGAACCAACACGATACAAGACAAAAACAATAAATGCTTAACTGATTAAAAAGATGTGTTAAAAAGATGGACGGAATACTGCTCAGAACTGTATAACTTCAAAATCTCAGTAGTCACAGAGATACTAAATGTCCCAGCAGTTTTCAACATTGACGACTATCCGATTTTTCACTCGGAAATAGCAGCAGAAGTAAAAGCCCTGAAAAAAGGAAAGTCAGCCGGAGTTGACAACATTCTTGGTGAGCTTCTACAAGCGGGAGGAGAAACCATGATAAACGCACTCTATGCAATTAGCAACAAGATCTGGCAATCAGGAGAATGGCCCAAACCCTGGACCCAGTCACTCATTACTTTTCCAAAGAAAGGCAATTTACAACTATGTCAAAACTATCACACCATCAGCCCCATAAGCGATCCCAACAAAGTACTGCTAAGAATTATATTAAATCGACTAAAACCGATAGCAGACAAAATCATGTCAGAAGAACAGGCGGATTTTAGACAATGTCGCAGCACAACAGAGCAAATCCTTAACCTCAGAATACTCTGTGAAAAGTTTCTCCAACACCAAAAGAATCTTTTCCATGTCTTTATTGATTTCAAGAAAGCTTTCGATCAAGTATGGCACGGGGTACTCTATGCGACAATGGAAAAATATAACATTAATAATAAACATAACCAAAGTTATCCAGAAACTATACAAGGAAGCCACCAGTGCGGTGTACTTCAACAACAATATTTGGGAATGGTTCGAAACCACAGCTGGAGTAAGACAAGGCTGCCTACTTTCATCGACACTCTTTAAGATGCTCTCGAAGGATTTGAAGGTACTGTAAGCATTGGAGGAAGAAAAGTTACAAACTTGCGCTTCGCAGATGACATTGATGGCCTAGCAGGGTCAGAAGAGGAACTAGCCGACCTAGTGATGCGCATTGACAAGACTTCAGCAGCTTATGGCATGCAAATCAATGCCCTCTAGGGAATTGAATGGTACTGTAAGCATTGGAGGAAGAGGAATTACTAACTTGCGCTTTGCATATGACATTGATGGCCTAGCAGGAACAGAATATGAACTAGCCGACCTAGTGATGCGCATTAACTGGACTTCTGCAGCATTTGGCATGGAAATAGATATAAAAAGACATCAAAATCCTATGGTCGTACATTAAGTCAAAGAAAATGGAAAAAGCAGGCAAAGCACCATTAAAAGTAGAAGACAAATTAACACATAACGATAATGAAACTAAAGCTAACATCTTAAACAAATACTTTGCATCAGCTTTCTCAGCCCCAGGAGACAAAGACATATTATTAATCTGAAGCAAGTAGACAACGTAGGAGATATAGAAATACAAGAATAGGGAATCCAAAAATTATTAGCCAATCTCAAACATAAAAAAGCATCCGATCCTGATGGCATTCCAGCTAGACTTCTCAAAGAACTATACAGTGAGCTAGCACCAGTGTTCAAAATACTTTTTCAGGCATCTCTTAACTAGGGCAAAGTACCAAGGGACTGGAAAGAAGCTAATGTCACACCTCTATTTAAGAAAGGAGAAAAATGACCCAGGAAACTACAGACCAGTATCACTAACCAGCATTACATGTACAATCCTAGAGCACATAACATGTAGTAACATCATAAACCACTTAGATAAACATAATGTCCTTACTCCATACCAACATGTCTAAAGGAAATATAGATCATGTGAAACACAACTAATAGGACTTATTGATGATTTTTCAAAATGCTTAGACAACAAAAAGCAAATAGATGCTACCTTACTAGATTTTTCTAAAGCATTTAACAAAGTTCACCACCATAGTTTGCTAAAAAAATTAAAATATTT